>JBCJKH010067036.1:50009-117846 GCA_039877255.1 Loriculus beryllinus | reverse complement strand
AGGTGTCCCTGCCCATGGCAGGGGGGTTGGAACTTGATGATCTTAAGGTCCTTTCCAACCCTAACTATTCTGTGATTGTATGAGTCTATCACGACTATGATAATCCTGGTAAATATTGAATGCTGTAACTTGTACTGCACTGATTATATCATGACACAGAGCTAAATCCTCATCTCAGGCTCAGACAAGCATTCCCTTCAGCTGAGGCATCCTGATTTTGGTACTGGCTCCTTCAAGCAGAATTGCAAGGTGTGATGCTGCCTGTATCACTCCATGCTGCACCCACGGCTGCAGGAACCAAGCATGGTGGAAACACAATGGCTTGTCAAAACTCTGTGAGAAGCTAAACTACTTTCAGTGGACTTTTGGAGTAATTTAAACCTTCCAAAGGCTCTTTGCAGCTCTTTGGGCAGCTGAGTAGATGGCACGGAGGTGCCAGAGCAGGCAGTGTTTTGTGGGTGGCTCCTGTGCTTAGCACTGAGCTGCTGCTGCGGAGTTAAAATGCCACTAACAGAAATGCTTGGCTTGGTCTGGAGGAGACTTTGCTTTGTTATTATGTATCAGAATTCTATAATAAACCATAATTAAAGACATAACCCAAAAAGGAAGGAAAAGCAGCAAGAGTGAATCAGACTGGATTAGATCATTTAGTCTGGTCACCTCCAGGCTACAGCAGAATGGCCGAGGAGGAGCACAGGGACAGGGGAAGCGAGATCAGGAACACACACCCCATAAATCTGCATTGCAGGGATTTCCTTTGCGTCTAACACCCACTGAGGAATTTCTTCTGTAAATTTGTCTGGTTTCAGTTTCAACCCATGCAGACTTGTAACATTCAAACCATTGTATAGCAAGTGTGCTTAACCTTCATTCAAACCTGACACAATCCCATTTGATGCCCCTTAGTTCTGGAAGAGAAGAGACAAAACAATGGATCTGATCCTGGTGTCTCCATCAACTCTTGATCTTCTACACCTTTCTCATAGCCCCCTTTTTCCCAGGCTAAGAAGTCCCTAATGTATTTAGTCATGCCTTTCTTAATGTATACCTTTGTAAACTTCATTTCTTTTCTTTTCGATCCATGTTGCCACCTGAACCATTCTATAGGGTTCAGGTATCATTTTGCACATGAGGAAAAATGGGGAGTGTACCAAATTTGCACTGCATGGAAGGTGCAGCTGAATCAGTTTGCTACAATGACATACTGAGATGACTTCATTTTCATAGAATCATAGAATAGTTAGGGTTAGAAAGGGCCCTAAGATCATCTAGTTCCAACCCCCCTGCCACGGGCAGGGGCACCTCACACTAAACCATGTCACCCAAGGCTCTGTCCAAGCTGGCTTTGAACACTGCCAGGGATGGAGCACTCACAACTTCCTTGGGCAACCCATTCCAGTGCCTCACCACCATCACAGTAAAGAATTTCTTCCTTATATCTAACTTGAACTTCCCCTGTGAAAACTTAAAACCATTCCCCCCTCTCCTGTCACTACAGTCCATGACGAAAAGCCTCTCTCTGGCATCTTTATAAGGCCCCCTTCAGATATTGGAAGGCTGCTATGAGGCCTCCACACAGGATGAGCAGCCCAAGTTAATTTCTAGAATTTTAATTGCTTTTTGATCATCTATGAAGCACTGAGTTGATATTTTAGTGAGCTGTATATTTTAATAAAACAATCTCAGTCCTGGGAGGTAATCTCAGTCAGCTCTATTAATGCATGTCTGAAGGCAGAATTTGGTTTCACTTTTAACACCATTTACTCTACACACTGCGTTTCACCTGCCATTCTGCTTTCTGGTCAGTCAGTCTAAGAAAGTATATCTGCAGCTCTTTAAAGCAGAGGCTTTTTTTTAAATACCCATAATTACTTTGTATTATTGGCAAACATTGTTGCCTTGATTTTTACCTCGAGGCAGCTAGAGGCAATGGGTAGCATACCTTGAAACCAGAATTCACCATATCTGAAAAAGTTTTAGCAGATGTAGGGATGGTAGAAATAACAGAAGCAAGGTGAAATCACTGCAAAGGCGCCTCATTACGGAGATACAGACATAGGCTGCCTCTGAGAACCACTGGTTTAACAAGGGAACCTAATGACCAGCAGCAGCTCCCTATCTGGAGCAGATAACGACCGCACAGGGGAAAGGGTACAGCCAAGAAACCCTGCTACTTCTCTTTCTGAGCCTAGTTTTAGCAGCGTTTTATTTATCTGTAATAAAATGTGATTTCAGTATCAAGCTTCCTGGAAAAAGGGAGGAGAGCTCTGTGTGGGAAAGGATTAACCATCCACTCCTAGCAAACATATTTCTGGTAAACACTCATAGGAAGAGGTGGAAGAGGGAAAAGAGACCACCCTGGCTGGTAAGTGGGGGAGTAGCTGTGCTAGGAGTTGAGTGGGGCCCAGTGATGGCTGGGGTGAGCCTAGCCTTTGGGCAGCCTCTGGACCCAGGGGCTGGAGGATGCCCTGCGCAGGAGGAACTGGAAGGGCAAGGGGTGCGGAGCCCTACACCTAGCTGCTATTGACAAACACCCTGTTCACCTCAGAGCACTGCTACCCCGGGGCAGCTCTTTCTTGCCGTCTAAATTAACACTTGTCTTGGTGCAACAGCTGTAAAGCATTAACTGGAAAGTGTTCAGAAGAACAGTATTTTGTTAAAGAACAGAGAATTCCAATTTAATGGTTGGTTTTGCCTTGCTTTGCACTAAATGTCATGCCTTCCAAGGGAGATGAAAACAATGTCAGAATGAAAAACATGAACAGTTTTTTGAACAGAATGATTATTTTTGTTATTTGAAACATCTTTTAATTTTGAAATATACTTTATCAAAATGAAAGGATCAGCTGAAACCAAATTGACTTGTTTAATCAAGCTCCTCCTTAGTGTTTTCATTTCTGTCCTTTCATTTGCAGCTGAATGATTCTCAAGCACCTTTCTATGTGGAAAAAGCTATCATCTAACTAGTTCTGTGGTTGTATCAAATGCAGAATACTGGTCTTAAATGCAGCCTGTGTGTCTGTGTGCATGTATGCCTGGGGGCTTTGCCAATACCTGTTGAGTAGATCTTGGTTTAGTCATGTTAGTAAGTCCTTACAATTGTGTTTTTTTTTTTTTTTTTTTTTTTTTTGTTTTTTTTTTTTTTTTTTTTTTTTTTTTGGTTTTTTTTGTTTTTTTTTTTTTTTTTGCTGGGAGACACCCGCTATTTGTTTGAGATAGCAAAAGGCAGGTTTTGTTTTTCTACAAATCATTCTCTTTCTAGCAGCTCTGACCAAGGCCCATCCTGTCCCAAATACCTGCAATTATTCTTATTAAGCTCAACTTCCTCTTCACACTATTAATTTAAAATGTTATGCATCTGTGGATGCAATAGAAAAGAGCACCTCAGCACTGGTCTTCTTTTTGTAACAACTGCATTTGCTTGCTCGAGTGAGAGAGCTGTAAGCTGCATTTCTCTGTGCCCAGTTCAGAAAGACATACAGAAAAGTCATTTTATTCTAGGAAAATTCTTGTAATGCCTTTTGTCTCATTCCAGCTGAAATCAGTACTTACCTAGTGGGTGTCTTGTCTGCAAGCAGATCTGCACCTACCTTCCAGGTGGACTGACCTCCCCTGGAGGTCCATTACCTCAGTTTGTGAAACTAAGGGAGTTGTTCCGGCTTTACGGTTGAACCAGTCTTTTCACATGTTTGTGAAGTGTCACACAGCTCAGCGGCACCACATAACTCATCAGTAGTACTAACACTTTGCAGAGCAGCAGCCTGAGATGTAGCACTGTGACTGTGCACGTACAGCTTACAAGCATTTGTATACATTATACTGCTATTTTAAGGCATTACATTTATTTGCAGTTTTAGCTGAAAGCAGGTTTTAATGTGTAGGAAGGAACCAGGTCTGCAAAACCAAGTGTAGCTCTGAAGGAGGCTCTGATGGGTGTGCTGTGGTGCAGAGTCACACAAGCCAACTGCACTGTTTTTCCTCTTGCTATAATTTACTGCTGCTCTTTTAACACTATGGGTCCACTACAGGTCTCATTCCTGAACCGGGTGTGTCTTGTAATCCAGCCCAAGTGTCCTACAGCAGCCAGCGGTGTGAGGGCTTTACTGGTCAATCTAGACTAATCTTCAATCTATACATGCCATAAATAAGTCTGCGTGATTCTCAAAGTGTTGGTTGTGGATTAAGTTAAAAATATTTGCTGAATTTGTAAGAAAATATATGATATTTTCATAGGACTAGAAAGGTAGAAGTTGTCAGGTTTTATGATAAAATTAAGGAGCCTTAGTAAGGCAGATTATAGAGTTAACTCATTTGAAATCAGGTTAATCACCCTGGGTAAACAACTAGTCAGTTCTAAGAAAACAAAGCTCACTCTTTCTCACTATGCAAAATGAAATGCCATAAAATTACTTTTCAAATTACCTTTGCACATTAATCCCCAAATATGTTTATACTTTTATAATGACTGTTTTGCATCCTATGTGTTCTTGCTTTCTTCAGGTTATGCCATCATATCTTGCTGTCTCTGAACTGCTGAATAGCTGAGATTTTATTCTGTTCCACACCTTTTGTGTATGTCCTCATGCTGTCTGATCATATGCTACAAACTATGCTCTGTACTTACCATTCAATTAATACTTCTTCCTCTTTTTACACTTTAACTAATTAACTAGTTCTGCAGTTCATGGTAGTATGCCCCTTTCCCCCATTGAAGATGGGGGAAAATGTCCCAGTGCAGAAATACAACTATTTTCCAATCACTATATGCTTTCAAATACGAAGAAAACCTTTTCATCAGGGGAAAATACATAGGCCAAGAGAAGAATTTGATGTATTTCAGAAATATAATCCTTCAGAATAAGCTTTGATCTTACAAGTTTTAAGAAATGAGGTAATATGTGCTCCATTCCCTTTGCTTCCTTAGTTGCAATAATGTATATAACATACATAGCCAATTTTTAGCTGGACTCAAAAAAATCATTGAAAAATCTAAGAACCAGATTTCACCCTCAAAATTATACACAGCTACCTGTGGGCTGAATTTCCATTCAGTTTCCTCAGAATACACTGAACTAACTTTAGACTAATTTAGCCTCTAGCCCTGAAATGAAGCATGCATGATTGAACATCAGCTATTGAATAGAAATTGAATGAAGTCAGTGGTGTCTCAGATGACTACAGGAACCAATTCACATACACCCAGTTATAGGATAGCTATCTTTTCCTGCAGCTGGAGATGCAGGATATTAACATTTTTAAAAACCATAAAGAAAGAGAATAAGAATGGTAGCAGAGGTGTGTGCCAGAAACAGTTCAGTGCTGTAACTCCATTTAAAATAGGGAATGAAAGTTCACTACTGAGTACCACACAGACACATTTCAAAAGTTGCTGAGTATACACAAGAAAGGTGAAACTAGTGCCATGGACATAAGGCTGAGTCTGCTTCACTCCTGTATTTCAGACAAAGGACACAAAGGCATGGACAGCACCCTCTCTTGTGTCAGCAGGCATTGAGAAACACCTGTGGGACAACGGACATCTTGTGAGCAATCCAGAGGCTTTGGTGCTAGGCAGCTTGCATGAGAATGGAGATAAACTGATGAGGGAGTGCAGAAACACCAGCTGCAAGGACACCGAAATCAGAGAAAAAGAGCTGAGAAGCAAGTTCCCAGGACAATGTTATCCAATCATAGCATTGTTTAGGTTTAAGGTGCCCAATCAGCAACTGCCAAGTCTGTGTAGCTGTACTAAAAATCTCTATATAGGATTAACACTTTGTTTAATAAAATGGCATTCCCTTGATCACATTGATTGTCTCAGTGTTGCCCATAGGAATCTTGCTCCAGCAAACACCAACCTTCTCCAGCCCTCCCACCAGCCAGTACGGCTATCTGAGCTGACCCCTTTTACCTGTTCTTCCTCACTGCACTTACTAGTAAAGCAAGGGCAGCTCAAGATTTCTCAGTGTATGCTGCCACCTGAGGGCTTGAACTGTTTCTTCCTTGTGACACAGAGACTTCTACCCAGCAGCCTGGGTTGCTGGTTGCTGATGGCATAGAATCATCTATCCTTCCACTTACTTCAAATTTGAAATGAGAGAGACATGAAGAATTGCAGTAAAGAATGGAAACAAAGCACAACCACTGGAGAGGGACTTTTTAAGGGCTATGGCCTGGAAAAAAATAAGTCAGAAAGTACACAAGATTAATATTGTATCTGAAATATACTCAGCACAATTACAGCTTCATCACTAGTTGAAGCAAACTTTAGTTGCCCTATCTGAATTGAAGTTACATCTATCTAAGTGCAATTCAGAATGGCCAATAATGACAGTCATATGTAAGAAACTCCTAAATCTATAACAGAAAAGTACGAGGTGCAAGCACAGGCTGAAAAACCCTTGGATTCCCACATCATGCTGAAATGGGTCTGGTCTCCCATTCAGGAGAACAGACTGGTTTAGACATTTCATTTCCCTTCACCCCATCACTGCATGTACATTATTCATCTGAATGCTGGTCTGCTTTAAAAGCTGCTTTAAGACCTGGCTGTGAATATGGGCAGTGCTTGCAGCCACCTTTTTCCTTTTGCATTGTTAAAACAGTGCAGGGAAGTGCGGAGTAAATGAGACCTAATGTGCATAAACACACCTCACTTTGTAATCTGTATAATTCTGCAGTTTCATCTGATAACTCCACAAATCCTATACTAGAATTCAAATGCCACATTATGAAGCAGACCAAGAAATGCAAGTATTTCTCAAAAGCTTTCTAGAGTATAGGCTGGTTTTCTACAGATGATTGCTCAAAGCAGTAGCAAATAGACACAGTGTAAATGTGCATAGATGTGAAATAAAGTGAAGTATTTGTATTAACTCCACTGTTGACATTAGCCTGATAAAGGCTAAAAGCTACCAGAGCTCTTTATTTTCCTTTGTCCTCAAAGAGAACATGAATACACAAGCATAGATAATTTGCCTATAATGAATAATAACTCTTTGAATTATCCTGGGGCAATTTTATGGCACTGGCTGCCAGTGGAAGGATGTGCCTGGCCATACAAGACTGCAACAGTACTTGCATCTTGGTTTTCCATTGACAATAACATTACCTATTTCAAAATTAGTATTACCTAATATTGAAAAACTAACCAACAGTGTCTTTGAAACTGAACATAACCCCACTGCTATTTCTGCCTGTCTTCATGTCATCACAGTGCAAAGGCAGGAACAAGGACATTCCTGGTGATATACAATCTGTCACAATCTAGCCATACTTTCAGCAGGCACGACTACAAACATAAGAGCTATGTTGAGTGACCCTTCCCAGGCTCAGCTCCCTTCACCTTAAGCAGTTAAGTGGGTGATTTGAAATTGGTAATTAATCACCCTACATGCCTTTTGAAATTAGGGAAAAGATGATTCAAGGTCTTAGGTGGACCGAATAGCTATCTGAAGGCTCTATTTCTCCACTGACTGCATAGATCAGATATTAACCACGGTTCTAAATCTTTGCTCAAACTAAATGTACTAAATGTACTAGGGCTGATGTATGTGAATACAGTGCTCAGAACTGGCTCAGTACCTGGAAAATACTTTAATCAAAGAACCACAGAGACAATTACAATGTTTTTATTTAGCAAATGTACTGGAAGAATTATTTTTCTGTAAAGACATACAGATATACCCCAATTCCATACAGCTTCCATTCTCTCAAATACTTTTTTTTTTTTCATAAATCAGTTTAATGAACAGAAGGGGATAGATGTGGAGATGTCAAACTTATTTTTGTCATAAACCACATGATTCTATTTACTACTAATGCCCAAATAATTTACCCAGGGCCACTAAGACCTTGCAGAACCCTTGTTGGTGCTTTATAGAGAACAGGCTGTTCATACAATTTTAACTGACCTCTGGTTTTAATCACGTGAATAGCAAAAAGACATTAAATACTTCCTTAATACCTCTTTTTCCATACTGCAATTGCTGAGGTTACCACAGGATCACTTTGGTTTTTGTTTGTATTTTTACAATTGTGTATTGAAGGGCAGTGATCTAGGACATTTTTTTCCCTACTAAGATGTTCTTCAAACTACAGAAACCTTTTGTGAAATGCTGCCTTGTAAAACTGAGAACAGACCCTACAGCCTTTATCCTTCTACAGTCTACAACTGACTGAAAGATTAAAGTTTTTTTTTTTTTTCCTGAGAATTTTGTTCCTTTATACTTTGAGTTAGCCATATATTTGCCTTCTTCTACTGCCTACTACTGTTGTGCCTTTCACCTGGCAAGTACTGACATGACTGCCTTTTCCCACTGTCCCAGATGGGAAGAGCATGGAAGAGACGACATGATGTAAGGGTCTGCAGTAATTATACAGGAGTGTCCCACATTGAAGCATTCTTTGGTTTGGTAGTGAGAAATTAAGTTTACTGCTAAGATCTGCCTCATATACTTGTGTTTGAATGTCCTTTTCTTAAGAGAATGTCCATAGCAGCCTGAAATGAAAACTCACTAAATGCAAACCCAGTTCTGTATGAAAAAGCCCTTAGAAACAAATCTAGTTCCTCATAAAAAATTAATTACATCTTTACATTACTGAACTCTGATGAAAAAAGCATAACATCCCCTCAGATGCAAATCCCAACTCAAAACACAAAAGAGGAGTACTTAGTAAGTACTTAGTTTTCTGAGATATTCATTGCTTGTCCTATTCTTCCATCTCTTCTGGTCTGAAACCAACCTTCCCTCAGCTGTTTTTGGAATGTTTCAGAAATAAGAAGATAAACTTTGGCCCTATTAGGGTTAATGCTTTTGCATAGACATATATGACCATAAACTGGTCGACTAGTAGAGGTCTTCTGCTAACATTGTGACTGAGAACAGGAAGAATACAGCCACAATAATATACAGCTGTCTACTAAAAGTATTGCATACAGACATCTTTGGCCATGCAGTCTCTTGGCCTTCTGAAAATATGTGAGCTGCATTGCTAACATGACAAAAAAAATTGCAATGTTGAGGATTAGAAAGAGACGGGTATAAGAAGCTGATATTGATGGGGCACTACTTCGAGCAGTTGTCACCATCTGTGCTAGCCCTGATCGGCTTTTGATTGACACCCCAGTTTTGTGCTTCACATAAGTAATATCTGCAAAATCCAGAAGATCTTTCATTTCCTCATCTTCATCTATAGGCAACTCTTTTTGTGCTTGAGTCTGTGCCTTTTGTCGCACTTTTCTTTCATTTACCTCAATTTGTGCAAAAATGTCAGGAACAGCATCAACAAATTTGTAGCCTTTGGCTACCTTTCTGTTTTTCTTTGCTCTGCCATGTTGCTGCTGCTGCCTCTGTGAAATTGCAAATATCCTGTCAATGGCCTCCTCTGTCTGTCTCTTATCTGAAAACCTCAGCAGGCGTTCAGCAGTCTTCCTAAAGCTAGCCGTGTTACGTACACGAGACAAAATCTGCTTCTCAAGCTGCTGGAAAACAGGCTTAAAATGCTGCAGGTTCCTCTCCACAATCCCTATGTAGTCCTTCACTTCTGGCACTGCAGAGCTCCTAATGGCAGAGGCTCGGTCAAAGACAATTTTCTGTCTGTCTGCAATAACCTGTGCAAAGGCAGAGCGGGACCCATCCTCAACAGGCCACAGGTACACCGCGTAGGCATGTTCACTGGTGGTAACAAAAACATCCAGCTGTGGGGAATCTCCACGGACGGTGAAACTCTGCACATCCACAGAGGGCCCAATGAAAAGGTAAATGGCCCTCGTGACGGGATGCCGCAAGAGGGTTGTTACATTCACGTAGTTTGTCCCATTGTAAGGGTAGCCTCGAGGATACATCCTTGAGGCAATGGTAGCTTTCTCACTGTGGCCAGTGTCATCCATCCAGTACATCTTATATATGCCATCACGTTGCCTAATAAAAGCCCCATGGACATCATCAACAACTGTTTCCTCAAAAGGCACATCCACATTGTGGAAGAAACTGGTCGCTGCCTCCAGGGGACTGTCATCTTCTAGATGGATTTGGTCCACTAGCAAAAGAAGCTGGGGATGGAGAAGTATGAGGTTTCTTTGCAACTTTCTCAGCTTCAGTTTAGGATTGTATGCACCCACCCCTTCTCCCCGGATAAACACCACTCCGCTTCTTTCCATGGCGGCAACCACTCGTCCCTGACAGTCACCAGCCAAGTCATGTTTATATTTAAGCCACTTTGAGGAACAGTCTTCTGTAATCTGCCCTTCCCATGGGGAGAAGCAGCTCTTGGACACGGCAGGAGAAAACATCAACACATTGTTAAAAAAAGTATATTTTGGCCCATACAGGGCTTCTGTTATGAAAGGTACACCATTGGGAGCAAAAGTAAAGGAGTTCTGGTCCGGGTGTTCATGGCCGGCATTAAAGTTCCTCCACCCCCTGATCCACTCTTTGTACTTGTTCTTATGAACAATATCATATATTGCACGTCCTCCCAGCTTTCCTGACTTGAAGGAAAGGAAAGGCCTGTTGATTTCAGCTGGCAAAGCACTTCCATAGGTTACTACTCCCCAGTCCTCAAAATAATGCAGCTTAGGAACCCCGTAGTCTGGTGGAGGTATAGAGCGCAAACTTGCATCATACCTGCCAAAAAGACAAGGAAAACGGATTTAAAAATCACTTGACTAATTCCATTATCAGCACCTGTACTAAGTTCAAAAACCAATTCGATATTTACATCAAGGAGCAACCTAACCATATAAAGCCCACACGTGTTTCCTGAGTGAACTAATCATATAGTTGTAATGGTATTTATCATAGTAATCCCTACGCAAATTTGTGGTGTGCTTTTTACAGAACAATAGCCAAAAGCATCTGCTCCATATCTAAAGCAAGCAATCCTCCTGCAGTCCAAAAATTACAGTACCACTAATTTTAAACTAGCTACATTTTTTATTATATCATAAAGCTACTGACTGCAATACAAATCTTTAAAAATGTACATTAGAACAAGGCTGTAGGCACTGTTTATTTTGCACTAGACATTAACATTTGCACCTATTTTTTGACTATTTAGCCAAGAGAAGCAGATTACCTGTTTCCCCAAGTTGATGATTATAGAAGTGTGTAGTCTCCAAACAGAATTAGCAATAAACTGAAGACTGATAATCAGGCATTTTAAAGGATAAATTATTATGATTTATATCACTTAGTGTATGTTAGTTTCCTTCTCCAACCAAACTGAAGAAAAACTTGCATGGCTTTCTTGTGTAAATTGTAAGATACAAGAAATTTGGTTTAAAATGAAGTTTTAATTCCAGAAAAGGTTACAAGACTTATCATTTTTGTTTTATTTTATCTACAGGAGTTAATAATCAAAAAGCTCAAAACAACCATGGAAAACAAAGCCTAACCTTCTGGCATTGTTTTTAAGTAACCAAAATGAACAAAACCATCATTAAGCTCAGTAATATTTCTGTTAGATGGCTCATCTCTACATCCTCTCTACAGCTAATCAGGAGTCTCTGTCAGAACCTAGACAATCACAGCTCATGTCCTGCATAAGGCTTTGGGTAATTCCATCCAGTACAGGGGCCTGCTCTGTATCTAGTGCTCCCTGATGGAGATTCCCCCAAAACCAGACCTCTTTCCTGAGACTCCAATTCAAATGGACATGTCCACTGCAACACTGCAAGCGCAGGGAAAAGGCAATTGTTGGAATCTTCAGGTATTTTTTTTCTTGTTTTTCTTTTTTTCTTTTCATATATTCATGTGCTCTTAGAAAAATTCTTTCTCTTTGACATCAAAAAGTATTTTATAAGTATAAATTCCCCAGATTTCCATGGAGATGCAGGAGAAAAGAATGTTACAATGGGTTTGTAGAGGAGAGATTCTGTATTTTGCAAACAATATTAAGGGTGGTTGGAGCCTAATAAACATGCATTATTATATGCATATCATAAATGCAAACCAGTATTTATTTAGTAATATTTTTCTTCTGAGAGAGAGAAATGGAGCTACACTGACTCTTTGGAAATGCACTTGTCTTCACAGACTAAGGGAGTTTATAAGTATATCTAGAGCCTTTTGGGTCTTTTTTATTTCTTACCTTTAGAAGATTGACATACAAGTAAGCAGAGTTGTAAGTTACATGGAAAATATAGATCTAAGCATCTATTATATTTTTTCTGAGCCTAACATATGAAGTAGTGTGCAAGAGCAACTAATAGTAGCCTTACTGCTTACATTACTTTAGCTTTTAAAAGAAAGTTTGTATTACTACTTATAGCTTTCAGAAGAAAACTATGTTTTAAGTATTCACCTAATTAATTATGAAAACACAGTGGGATTAAAAATAACAAGAATAGACCAAACAAACCAAATACATGAAAACAAGTTTTCAGTCCTTTTGGAACTGCTTGTATTCTATAAAAGCAACAGACAACAGAAAGAAAATGCAAAAGCAAATATAACACAAGACCAAGGTGTTCCTTGTAGCAATGTATACTGTGTATCTATGCCAAGTGAAGCAGTTCTTTTGAGCCAAATGACTGGACACACATGCCCAGCTCAATCTCGGCTTCTACAGTACAAATCTAAAGATAATGAATTATCACCAATAGCAAACAGCTGTCAGGTTCCTTTTGAGCCCACTCATTCCCTTTCATACCAGAGAAATTCCGTGTGGAGAGTGCACCACCTCTGCCCTTTGGATGCTGTCCCTGGGCCCTCCACCACTCGGTTCCTTCTGATCTGCTCTGCCAACCAGTTCCCACTGCCGTTGCGCATGACGAATTTGTCAAGGAACACCAGCTGGCTCTCTGGCCCATAGAACCAGTTATAGTTGGAATCTGCGATGGCCACAGTTCTCTGAAACCCTTGGGAAAAAGTGAACAGGAATGTAAGAAAGAACAAATAAATGTACAAAGATGTGTTTGTAGAGCATGACGGTGAAGTCAAGCAGTACAAATAGACACAAACAGAAGCAGCCTTTTCAGATGTTTATAGACCTACTTGTAAATGAGCCGTGAACAGGTTACACAGGAGCTGTTTCCTTCTGCTGTAGCTAACTTGAATACTCACCTTTCTTCTTCAGCTTTGAGCTGCAGTCAGTCAAAGTATTACAGAAAATGTAAGCAGCACTGTCCCATCCACTTCCTCTCCTCTCTCAAATCTGGCAAAGGTTCATAGCTTTCTCTTTTCCTATGTCAATCCAAACTTTCCAAATCAAGAAAACAGAGGTGCCCCCAAGGTAAAATAAATCAGCTTCACCCTAAACCAGCTAGCATGAGTTCACTTTGCTCTTACGAACCAATCCCCAGTAAATGCCTGAGGTTTCACACGGAGTCAGCACAATTCCTTATGTCCCTGTGCTAGCATGCTAAAGCTGCGCTCAACTCCCCTTACACACGTGGCTAGATCTGAGGATCTTATAGCCAAAATGAAGATATCACAGTCTTTTTAACCAGGAACAGTACAAGTTTGTAATGAATTGTCCTGCAAATAAGCAACAGAAAACCATCATCAAGAACTTGCAAGGCTGCCTGAAACCCAATCTTTTCTGAAAGCTAGAAGGGGTCAGCAATATTTATTAACTTATAACTGGTTTTGTATTTGTACATCTCCATTTTTCAGTCACAACTAAAACTTCAAATCAGAGATGCTAAAACTCATTGCAGCAGAGAGATCCAACAAGAGAACAGAAATATTAAAAAGTCTGCAAGACTGACCTATTATTGATGTCATATATTTTTGTTTAACTCTTACATTGACAAAAGAAAATGGTTCATGTACTTCTGGATTGCACAGAGAAACCTATAATTTGATTCAATGACATTTTCCATAAGCTACAAAAATCTGGTTTACTGTTTTGTGGAAAACTGGTGATCATGTAAAGCTTTCCTACACTTTCTTGATACTTTTACCATGGCTTCATCATTTGCTATTCCTTTCACCTAATCATTTAGGGTGATGATTTTGACAAACAAAAAAGTCGATATGAATCTTGAGGAACATCACTTTCCAAACAGAAGCCCTCAGAAACAGGTCTGTTTCAAACTTCAAAACCAGAAATCAAATTGTAAAGGACTGCTTTTTCTCCCAAATGATATTTCTATCTTTTCACTGGTTTTAAAAGCTGGAGTTTAATAAACAATGATAATTAATAAGCAGTGCTAAACAAAGATGTTGCTGTTTCAATGAATGATGAAAGTAAAATCCAAGGAAAACATTATTTAAAAAAATCCAAGTAAAAAGTTATTTTTCAAATGGCCTTTTTAAAAGTATGAACTCTACAGCTGCTTCAAGGATTACAAGAGTCATTTTCATTCACCCAATGGACCTACCTGGCAGGACAGTCCTGTACATAAATGCAAAGTGCTGCTTGAGCCAGGGGTGACTGAAGTGATTGATATCAAAGTGCCTTTGGACAAGAAACATGTACTGAAACAGTGATCTAGTCGTGTAGCTGCCATAAGCCACCCCTTCATAAAGGGAGCCATCTGTGACCTCCTGCAGCAGGACTACTGACTTCTCCATGATGGCCAACACTTGCTTGGTCCACAAGTAAGCTTCCTGAAGGTAGCCTGAAAGAGAAAGATGTTGGCAAATCTAATTACAACACTACAGATCGTAGACTATGTCATCTGTACTCCCACAATGAGATCCATTATGGCAAGTAATCTGCAATCCAAAGCCCTATATAATACAGCCTAATGTTGCCACATGTGCATGTGTCCCTGTAGTTCTAGGGTGTAAAAACACTGCACTTAAACACAGCAAAGCAAGATTACATGAGCAGGGAAAAATTATCAAACACCTTTTGCTAATCATGTAGGATTATGCTTTCCATCTTAAAAGGAAAATTTCCCTAATGCATTCAAGACATGCAAAAAGGGAAGAGCCATGCGAAGACTATTTATAAAGCTGTATGAAAACAACGTAAGGTCGTCACTAGAGGGCTCCAGTAATGCAAATGTTCTGATCAGTCATTTTTCACTGTCATGATCTCCAGCGTGGTAAGGAGATCCTCAGATTTCAAAAATACAAAGAAGTTCGCATCTGAGCTGCAGTTAACAGACATTCTGCTACTTTGCTCTATTTTAGGACATGCTCCTTTCTACTTACATTTACAGTTTGTTGGACAACCTAAAGGGTTATCCAAATAGAAGTTATTTTAGAAAAATTTGCATGGTTAATTCCAAATGCAGATTCCTCACTCCCAGAATAAAATTAACTTTCCAACTAGGTTAATTTTCAGCCTCCACATACACAAGCCCTAAACAGTTATATTTATTTTCAAGAAAAATCTCTCAGAGATCTTACTATTTTGGTCTGCCCTACATGTATTAGGAGCTGGGAAAGAGGTTGTGACAACACTTTCCCAAGGCTTGTCTGCATTCATCAAGGAACAAGCACAAGCATGAGAGCTCCAGCACTGCATTTCCGTATTGCAGAAGTTGGTATGTGGATCCCAGCTGAGGAAAGGCTACGTGCCTTTTCTTATTTTCTTTTTGATTTCAGTGGCATGAGAGATTAGGACTAACCAGAGATCAACTGCCTTGTACTTCTATACAGCAATTTAGTGTCTGCCCATCTCAGAGTGTCTGGACACAGACTTAACCAGACTTATTTCCACCATATAGCAGAGGTCAGCTGGCATACATTACACCCTATTACATGGTAAAGTGGTGCCTGCTGAATGAAGCACACGTGCCAGGATAAGGGAGTATGAGCTACATTCAAAGCTGCTACTTAAGACTGCATTTATGCTCAGCAGACTGATGAGCAATTCAGATATCCTACTAGTCAAAGCTGCCAAATCCTGCTCAGTTAACAAAGACAAAAAAAATGTGAAATCTAAGCTAAACAGACAACCTGAATCTAATGTGGTATTTCTACTGAAGAATCAACTAAGATGGGGAAGCCCTGAGCAACAGGGGCAGGTGATGCTACTTACTTCCACTTACTTTACTCACAGCTATCTTGACACTGCTTCATTACTCTGATGGAGATGGCAGCACAGGTGTCTGTCCAAATAAAACCCCAAATGCTTCCACTCTTGTTTTCCCTTCTGACATAACAGCCACAACAACTAGCTTCTGACTACTGCACTAGCAAGAATTGCATTTTCCATGGTTCAGCACAGTGCATTTACCATTGTAATATATGCATTTACCAACTCATATATGTTCTATTTAGTGTATGTCTATGATTTAACCCTACGCTTGTAGTATATTAAAAGAGCAATAATATGTTAGAATGAAAAAAGTAAGAGATGCAACACTGTCAGGCTATACAACAAACCAGAACAAATCCTCACCTAAAATTAGCAGTATCCATACCGTTAGGCCTTACTCGAGTTTCTTTTTTGAACATCTGAATGTTTAATATCACTACAAAGACTATGTGTGTGTCTAGAATTCATTTTAATAAGTTTAATTTTTCATTCCCATTACATTGTTTACATATTTTTAAGCTGGATATTTAGCCTCTACATGCTTCAATAGCTCAATTGTGTTTAAAGTTATTAGTTGAAATTTAAACCTTTTGGGAAGAAATTTTTACAATAGGATACGCTACTTGTATTTGCTATACATGTGACACAGGAAGAATACTATGTTCATCCCCCTTCTCCCTACCTTTTTTGCTCCTTCAGAAAGTCTTTCATCTTGTAAAGAATTTTTTTTTTTAATTTTAGACTTAAATGTCTTTTTTTTAAATAAAATTGCTCTATATTGAAAAGAACTGATTTTTCATTTAGAAATATGCAATCTGTTCTGATTTAATTTCATTTGAATTATCACAACTATTTTCAGTGTTCAAGTGTTGCTCTATTTGCCTTTGCCTCCTACCCCCCAGCAAAAATAACACCTACCTTTGGTGAAAGAAATACTGTCTGACTTTATTTGTGATGCTATCATTGTTTGGCACAAAGCGTACTTATGGTCTACACTCTAATGAAAAGCAGAGTCATCTTGTAAACTGCCAGCTCTCTGCACTGACGGAGGCTTGGGGAAGGATGGAATTATGAGGAATTTAGCAAAACCCACTGAATAAATATGGTCTGAGTCTTCAATTTGTGGAAGGCAAGATAGGAGGAAAGGGAATAACTTACACATACACTCTTGCTGCTTTTCAATATATGCACACTGGGGAATGAGCTTGTTTTGACAAACACTTAACAAAAGATGTTCCACTAAATAGTATGTGGCACAGTCTTTTGTCACACTTCTTTGGATAGCCGAAAGATCCAACAATGTGCAGATGTGCCTTGGCTTGGCAGGGCTGAATAGCTTGGCAATGCCATCAGCACCCAGAAACTAGACTTTCCTTAACTTGCAGCAAGTAAATAGTTCCATTGGGCATCATGTTTTCAAAATACTTCTAGCATGTATTAAATAATCACTTGACAAAGGACTAACATGTTCTCATAAAAGCAGAAGGTGGCTCCATGACTTCCACCTCTCAGCTAAAGTACCACTGGGGTTTAAAGTCAGGATTTCTTATCTTCTCTCTCCCTCTGACTCTGTGACTCTGACTCAAATTCTTGTTTACACAGAATATCACTTTGACAGGGGCAGAGGAATAGCTCCAGGCAGAGCAGCCAAGAGTGACTGGAAAGGTTATTTACCTGGGAATTGGGAAGTATAAGTTTCTGAAGCAAAGAAGGAGATGACATCTGGCAGACACCTCTTGAAAGCAGATTTGGGGGTGCAATGGCATAGTTTGGAGAAACAAAGGCAAAGCCCTGTCCATCTCCACAGAAAAGGATACTGTTCTGAGGTCCCTAGCTGTGGCCTTTGAGTGGACGAATTTACACCTTTACAGCTCTCTCAGGAAGACAGAAGTTTTGGATGAAATTCCAGGTTATCCTGTTGTCTAGCTCCCAGCTCAGAGCATGGGGTGTTTCTAACTTCTGACTTTCTCAATATATTGTGTAAGGAGACCAAGTACATCACTCCTTACTGATAATCTACCTGGAAGACCCTGTCTGTAAATATGGGCTAGAAAGACTATACACAAGGGGATTTTTAATTCTTACAAACAATGAAGCAAGAATTTCAGAATCACTTAGAAAAATGGATTTATATACATGAGTATATATATCCATATATAATATACCTTGTACATCTGCCCGCAGATGTTTTTTTTAGTCACTAAACTATATTCTTCTAAGCAGCAAAAGAACAAACCCATTACTGCTGTAGTCTCAGAAGCATTTCTATCAGTTCCTGAACTCTGCTGCATAAATAGCTGATTGAGTTGATACACTTCAGAAAAACGTTCCTATGGTTTAGCACATACCTTGATTCATCAGAACAAGGCTTCCTGCCAGCAGGGCCACACAGTTGGTAGGCTGGTGGTTGTGGAGGTACTGGAAGCCCCATCCACGTCTGTATGATGTTTCGTACATATATCCTGAGGCATTGGCTATTACCTCAAGAAATCTCTCTTGTTGTGTCTTGCTGAGATACCTGTATAAGAAGTCATACGCAGTGGCAAAACCAACTAAGGAGTGAGCAAGAGGCACTTCATCCCACGGGGCATCCTTCACTAGCCTGTCAATAAAGAAAGATGCAAATTAATTTTCACCTACTTCTTTTTCTCTGTGAATGTACTGTGAGTTGTGCATGACTTAATGTCTCTGAAGTTAGGCAGTTAATGCTGAATTTTAACACAGTAGTGAGCTACTTACCAAGTCTCTGATACCTTTCTTTCCAGTATTTTAATATAAAACAGAGGTAAAATGATGCCACCACTCAAAATTATTTTATAGGAACTACCCACTTGTATCCAATGATTACCCTGAACTTTGCAAAATAGTAAATTTGCAGCAAGAAAATTCATAATGGAGGTAGAGGTAGTGTATAACAAATATTTCTCTTAAATCAAGCATTTATTGTGTATCAAAGACTAGTTTTGCAGCACTTACAGTACTTCAAGGCCATGGCTCTACAGAAAGGGAAATGTGAGGGAATACATAGTGAAAAAAAATCTTTGATAGACTGAACAATGACTAGTTGTTTTCCTAGTATTCCCTTCATTCACTTTTTTTGCAATATATTTTTTATTACAGAAATGAATTTTAAATTGTTGAGATGAGAGAGTGGAATCAGTGGAAATTGTGTTGTGCTCCTGAAGACATGCACCTTCCCTGCTTTAACTATTCTATGACTCTACAAATATCTCAATTTATGTAAGCAGTAATGTGACCAGATGACCAAAAGAGCAAGATTTAAAAAAAAAATAAATTCCTCATTCTGCTCTAGAAACATTTATTTGCATTCAAAATCCATGAATAAATGACTTAAAAATTATTACCATCAGCCCAGGGCACTGCAACTATGGTAAAATACAAAATATACGAGTGAGAAAAGTGACCTTTAACTTTTAGTTCAGTATTTCTAACATCACTGGAAAGCCTCAAATTAACTTAGCACATTCACACCTGTATGTAAGGAAAGTCTCTGTAGGCTATTTGATTAGCTGAATTTCCAACACTTTTAAATGTTCACCTTCTCACAGCTACAATCCCATTTCCTGCTGAGTGAAGTTATGCCTTCAGTTTATCTTTTTTCAAAATGAAACATTTACCTCACAGATTTTTAATTAAGTACATGAATGCATTCAGCATTGATCAGCAGGATTTGAACCAGGGGTTTTACTGAACTAGAGTTTTTTGTTTGTCCGTTTTTTTTCTTGGTTAGCAGACAGGCATTGACAGAAGATGGCTGTGAACAATACAAGACAGACAGCTGTAAGTGTGGTAACAAGTGACTGACAAAGCATCAGGAAAAAAAGCTCTAGAAATTTATTACTCATCATCTCCACATCCATTCTCTGTGGTTAATGTCAGGAACATCTCTTTGTCATTCACTTTTCTGGTCCAAACTCTAAATTTGCCAGTGAAGACTTCCAGGCAGGTATAGGAAAATATCTTACTCATGTTTTCATTTAATACTTTCACAAAAAATTACAGACCTGTAACTCAAAGCTTTTACATGCTTTTCCTAGATGCTCACTCTTTTTGCATGTCCAGGTAAACTGGAAGAAAATGTAGCTGAACTGTTCAAGCAGCTCTTCTAATTCTCCAGGTTTATTCATACTGTGTTGCTGAGTCACAAAAATTGAAAATCCGAGTTAACTGGTTATCTGTCAATCTCAATTAATCCTCTGTGTCTCTATTTCTGCATTTTCATCTTTCCTTATCACTGAAAAAGTACTTAAAATGTTGGTAGTCTTGTATGTAAACACAAAGTTGCACTCTACCCCGATGATATGCAACACTGCGGCACTGTGATTGCTACCAGAAATCCTCTGACACATGAACATTCCTTAAACCAGCTGTATCACGAATCCTAATTTCTGAAATATTTTTAGTTTTGCTTTTTGCTAAACTATTGTACATTCAGAAATTAGAGTTCAAATGGGTACATAAGTATCACTTTAAAGGCCTTTGTCTGGAACAGTTACAAAATGAGGCTAAGCTATACATTAGGGGGGAAGAAAAAAACTGACAAAATTTCAAACATTTAATTCAAAGTTCAGTCTCCTTGTAACAGACTACAAATTGCTAATTAGACTGTGCTTGAAGCTATTTAATGATCTTTACATGCCTTCATCTTAAATGAGATTTGACAGTGGAACCGATTTATTGTAACTTTCATTTTGAAGATGTATGGTAACTTTATGTCCCATTTCAAATGCAATATTGCATCAAATTCTATAGTATAAAAGAGATTTGTATAGTAAGCCTTGTATAAAGTTTAACAGAGGAGATGCACACAAGGAATACAGAAAATTAAAGATGACAATTTAAAGACCCTCATTTCTAAACATACAGTCAATGAGTTCTAATCCACAGTCAGCATCTGTTCTTAAAATGCAACTCTCTTGAAGTAGTAACTCTTCAGCTGATACAAATCAGGGCACCTCCATTAAGCGAATTTCAATAGGGATAAGCAATGTACACCAAACAGTGTGGATAGGAAATGAAAATCAGTATCAACAACAACAACAAAACCAACAAGACATATTGTAGTAGAATTACCACAACCTCTCAATTTCTTGACAACATTAATATCTCCTCTCTCAGTAGAAATAGTTGTCTGTATTTTTCCCTCATTTCTGTCTACTACTAACTACTTCCTTACTAAAGAAAGAAATATTAGCATTTCTCTAAGAAATATAAGCCAAGAGGGAAAAATACTCTCTGCCGAGTACAAGGCAGGATTTCAAACTCTCGTGCTTAATCAAGTTCCATGATCATGACTTGTGGGATGTTTAGAATCACCTTTTATTTCATTTTGTATCCAGAATGTAAAATCAAGTTGAAGCAAATAGGAAAATAACACC
Source organism: Loriculus beryllinus (assembly GCA_039877255.1). NCBI lineage: Eukaryota > Metazoa > Chordata > Aves > Psittaciformes > Psittacidae > Loriculus > Loriculus beryllinus. The sequence goes on along the minus strand of JBCJKH010067036.1, from coordinate 96,505 downwards.
CTCTCATTTGAGAAACAGAATACCCTCCAGGCACTATGAGATCTGATTTCTAGCCTCAAGGTCAGTAAGTAATATGGCATCACTGCATGCAAAATGAAGCATTAAGCACATCCTGACACATATATTACAGGAGTAATCCACACCCTGAAGTTTAATGCTCCAAACACTCAAATGACAAATTGCTTACTGCAGAATAGCTCCTGGAGTTTGAGGGCAGATTAAGCTAACGATTGAAGCAATCATGTCAGTATTCCCTCCTCAGTACTAAACCTCTCACTCTTACTCGGTGGATGCAAGGGAAATGAGTATTTTCTAAAGACAGGTGAAAATTAGTTGAAGGACAGCCCTCTAGTATGTTTTGATGCAATTATCTTAGCTAACAGCATGGTAGAGATTCATGCACATTAAATGTCAATTGTGGATAAAAATATGTCATGTAATGGGCCCAAGTGACCTCTTGATCCTGAAATCAATTGTATAACTGTACAGTCTTCCCAATGGCAATGCTTTGGCACTCCACAGAACTTTCCTATTGTTCTGACCCACTTCTGGGCGAAGGACATACAGCTTTAAACCTCCAGTCAGGCAAAGGAGAGAAATATTCTTCTGTGTCCATAGGGAATATATGTACCAAGAAAGAGTATAACCAATGGAATTGAGACCACCAACATTTATTTTATAAACTTGACTAAATTTTCAGTATTTTTCTTAACAAAGCTTCCAAAACAAAATATTTTCTTGTGCTCAAGTAGAGTATTTTCTTCACTAATAGAACAGAAGCTTCCAATTTTTGTTTTGGAAAGAAAAAAAGAAAAATCCTTGAAAAAATCTGTTTCATCCAAAGCAACCTCTCAACGTCCACCTTTTCCACATTTTTCTAGCTGGCTGCCAAAAGAAACCCCATTTCTGCATAACTTCAGTGCTCAGTCATTTGCAACAAACAAACCGCATCTTTGAAAAATTGATGATTTATATTTCTGGTGTCTAAACAAGAAATAACCAAACTTGTCTTGTAAAACAAGTTTGCCCTATCTCTTTACCAGCTGTGTTTCAGCAGCAGCCACTCTGACATGCTCAGGTTCATTGCAGCTCAGCTCACAGGGACACAGCCAAAGGAGTGGTTAATTGGAAAGGGCTACATTCATATCAATATGGGGAAAAAAAACCAAAAAAAGACAAGATAAAATGTTGTCTCAACGTTTTTCAGAAGTTTTAAGAGTTTACTATAAAAGTAGGGATGTACTGCCTAGGTGCTGAGAAGGCAAGTGGAACTTTATTCCTTTGGAAACTTTCATCTGCTTTCTAGCCTCTTTTTCTGTTTCCCCATAGGTCTATAATCATCATTCTGTTGCTTCTGAAGCTTCTTTCAGATCCTCTTCTCTCATTTTTAGCTTTGATCACAAGAGAGGCCTTTTCACACTGGGCTCACTCTCAGTATTAATTATAATCCTTTCGTGTTGACACATTAGTAAACAAGAACTGAGCCTGTTTCTGTAATTCTCAGTGCCATATTAAGCAGACACAGAAGTTTCGTTATTATTTCAACAGATTAGCTCTTGTAGCAATTTTTTATATGAGGCATGCCACAAAGTGAGCTCCCTGTAGCTACCACAGAACTTCAGTGTCTATTTATCTCCTAGAGATCCTAACAATAACAAAAGAAGGCATAAAAGAAGCTCTTCAAAATCCAGATGGACATTTAATTTCACAACTATGCACAACTTCTATTTTTAAATGCTGAAAAATATGAAAAAGATAAACCCAGCATTAGGGTTTGATATTTCACTTACTAACATAATATATATTCCAGATACCAAGTTCATCTTCCTCCCCTTCCTTTTCTTTTTTTCCCTCCCTGTAGGAGGCTCTCCCATTGTATCATGCTTCTTTTATGCTAACTTCTATAGCTCAGTCTTATAAAACCCTCCCAAGTTCTTTAAAGGTGACTATTGATGGGTTATTTGGAGTCAAACAGATGCCCTAAATGTGTGGTGTCAGCACAGAGACTCACTTTATCTCAGCTCAGCACACATGAATTTATTTTAGTTATACATCTATCTACACATTTAATTTATGTATTTATGTATTTTTGTATTTATGTATTTATGTATTTTTACTTTGTAATCCATATTGTTCAACACCAAGCACTACCTGGATACTAACAACAACAGTCCTACAGCATGCTTCAATACTTTTAATAAACAGGGACTAACAGAAGGCTGAAGGACTGCTGTTTAACAAGAAATAGCAGAAAGGTCAGAGATTTGTTATGCTGAACATAACAAAGGCTGAAGCCTTCCCTTAGCTTCTCCTTACTTGCTGCTATTCCCTTGGAATGTTTGCATGTGCTTGACAGTAATTATCTCCCCTATGAAACCCACCAAGCTGGGCTTACTGTCAAACTCCACACCTTACTGTACATTGGTCACATACTTGTCCTTAAAACCAGTGAGCCAACTGTGTGGGAAAAAAAAGGCCAAACAAAAGACCCCAGAAATTTCTTGTTTGGCAATTGCACATGGCGACATCTTTCCTGCTACTGTAAGAAGGATGCAGAATTTGTGAACCTACATGGTATTTGTAAAGCAGGCTTAGCAAAGACGAGAGTTTTTCACTGCTTTGTCCAAAACACAGAATCTGACTGGACTCTCATTTCTGCACAATGTGTGACTCCTATTACATCATTCCACTCAGTGCAGGAGCAGGCCAAGGCAGCATATGGAAAGAATCACGAGTACAGACCTCTTCAGCCAAAACGTACTTCTGACAGAGAGTGCTCTAGGGGCCAGTCAGAGATAAAATGCCAGAGAACGCATCTATATTCCCTGTTTCCTGTAAAATAATACACCTCAAATATAAGGACAAACTTTCTCTGAGACTTTAGACAGCATCTAGATGTCAAATCCCAGGAAAACCAAGTGAGTTACTTAACACCAGCTTTTAATTTCTACAGGTAAAACCAATAAAGTCCGTCTATTTTTACTGAAATACTAACGCACTATATTTCCCTGCTCCTGCTAGTGTCCAAAACGTTGTCTGTTCCCACATTACTTCGTGTGATTGCTATAGTTAGCTATTAGCCCTTTTGTTTATTTTAAAATGTAAACCTATTCCAGGATGTAGCAATTACGGATGCTCTGTTATGAGCAGCATGCCTATCAACATCCGTTGTTATGACAAACGGCTCAAGCTCTGTTAGCCTACATGAATGGGAATGTAATGAAGTGTGTACTTTGTTATGTGATATAAATTGACTATTGTAAGAGTTGAGAAAAGACGAAAGTGCTTAATTATGTGCCTCTTCCATCCATGTATCAATCACCAGTAGACTTTCTCATAATTGCACCTGAGATATTGAACCATATTTAGACTACTGAGGATTCTCGCTAATGTAAAGATGAAATTGAAAATGTCAGTCTTCTTAATCTTTTGGTGTTCTGGGACAAATAATCAGTGACACAGTATATTTATTTTATCCAGCTACTGCACACACAACCAAAATCCACTTTTGTTTTCTGGTAAGGCTTAAATTTTCTTTAATGTTGCCACAAAAAATTAGAAGAAACTCATTCAACTGAATTTTTATTTTCTTTAATTTTAGAGTTATTTTAGAGGCAATGCCATGTCAGCAGAAGTAAAGGAAATCCAGATTACACTACTGAAAGAACCAAGCTGCTGACAAGGAACCTATATGAGCACCAGATTAAACTTTCCAATTCTTGTCAGTGACAAAAACATTTTTTGGCAATTTACATGGCAGTCTAGGCACCTACATTATAGAGGAAGTCTAGACAGAGAAAAGTTCCTCTGATTTACTTATCTTATTAATACCTCTCTGGACAAACCCTCTTTACTGATGACATAAGGAGTTTTGGCAGAAGAGTGCCCTAACATTCAAGGCTCCAAACTTGAGCAACATCAAAACTGCTAGTTCTTTCCACCCTCCTGATCAGAACACTTGTGACCTCAAGTTATTTAATAAAGATAACATTTGTAATATATGACCCAGAATGATAGTTTTCCCCAAAGTCTGAGGAAAACTAAACATGCCTAAATTGACTGGACAACATGGGATTTTTTAAATTCCATTACTGTGACTTTGCCAGAACAGTTTATGTACAGTCTTACACAGTGGTTTAGATGCCATAAGAGCCACAACTCTCCTACCTGCCATGTTAATTTTTGTTCTCCTAGTCTTACCCTAAGTGGAGAAGTGTGTGCAGTAACATGTTTTCTGGTACTTGAGAGCTGAGTTTCTTAGGAAAAACAGATATATATAATCTGTGGCCCCCTCCTTCAGCTTCTGAACCTGCTGACCTATTAGAGCAGATCCAGGCAGAGCATTACATACCACAGAGATGTTGCATTCATACAGTTTCCTGAAAACCACTGTTGGACAAGGGAGAGGGATCTATATTACTGACATCACTGATGGTGCTATAGTGTGAACTAGATCTTGACATCATTCAGTCATGAGTTCTCTGGGAAAAAAAAAATGGAAACCAGATTCATGTTTCTGTCACAGCATTTGAAAAGCTGGAGGTTTGCAAAGACCAGCTTACCCTGGCCCTATTGCCTATGTTTCTGATTCTTTCCTTCTGTATTTTCCCTACTAAGTACATTGCGCCCACTTTTTAGCAAAGCATAAAACCTTGATTAATCCTTGATTGTTTGCTGAATGACATGTCTACATCAGAAGGGAAAGGTTGGTAAAGCATGGCTTTTCTTTTACCAAGATGACACAAGATACTTGAGAAAAACAGGATTTTGGGCTGGTAAGTATCATCAAAACCAAGTGGAAACAGGATAGTGGCTCAGTTCTGATTAGTATCTGCTCAGCTGGTATGAACGAGAGCATTATGGCAAGGGACAGAGGGACCACAATTATTCCAGGGCAGGAAACATAGGACATGAGGAACTGAAATGAGGTTACCGAGACAGTGAGACATCAGAAACCAAGAAAGAAACAAATAAGGTCCACTACTCAAAATAACACTCGCTCCTCTTTCTTATTCCATTAAAACAGATGGCCATGTAACTATGTGTTTATACTACCCACAGCAAGTTAAGAAAGAGTGTGAACAATGAAACTAGGAAGGAAGGTGTTGACTTTGGAGCAGTCTGTAGGTTCTCCTGGAGACGGTTACACACCCTTGGATTTACCTCTAGCACTCTAACCCTTTGCCAGCATGCCAGGAGAAACACAGAATTCCTCTGGAGGAAAGTAAGGCCGAAGCTTTGCACTTCTGTGCTCCAGTGGAGGATTTTGGAAATTACCACCATCGTGTTGTGCCAATACTTTTCTTCACAACTCCCATGTGTTCTCTCTTCTGTGACATGTGAGCAACTTAAGCCCAGTGTGTCCTTTCTCTCACCATTTCTTTTGTTCTAGTTCCTGTATTTCCATGACGTTCATATTTTAATACTTAGTATAGGGGAACCCCAACACTGTGATGTCTTTTAAATCATGCCTACCAGGAGGATATGGATCCCAAGTTATGCTGGCTCAAATCCAGTATAATTCCAACAACAGCCCATGGATGGATGCCATTTATAGGACGCTACTAGTTGGTCTTAACCCAAAGAAGGTAAGGAATAGTAATTTGAGCAATGAATACTGTTTGAACAGCTAATGCTTCTTCTTGTGCTGGCTTGAAACATGACTCAGATTCCTGCTGAGCTGCTGCCACTACAGAGCTGTAGAACAGCAGCTACAACAGAGGGGAGCGATGCCCCATCGCAGCTCCGCCTCAATGCCCTGGGCAAAAGGCGCGTTTCCATTTTCTGAGCTCCTCGCAGTGGCAGCAACCCTGGGCCTGTCTGCAAGGCACAGCCAGTGGCAAGTGCTGCAGGGAGGTAGAAGAAATGCTCCTGCCTGAGTCAAAAAAGGGAGATAAATTGCTGGTGGGTCTGAAAAAGGAAGATGAGTAGGAGGAGAGAGACCCTGGGGTTCCAATTGCTAGACTAACTCCTACAGTGACAACATTAGCTTCTGTCCCCAGAAAGAGTGTGGCACAGTGAGGACAGAGTAACTTGTGGATGATAACGCACATCTAGGTTAAATTAATCCAGAAGATGGTTATGAAAATGTACATTGATCAGGTAGTTCCAGTACTCAGATGGACAACCATCTTTATCATGTCCTAGTATGTCTTAAGGAAAGGCCCAAGAACTGTTCAGCCAAGCAGAACTGCAAGTCTGAACTGTAGCTCAGACAGATGTTACAGCGGACTGCAGAAACTCAAGTGTCATTTTTACCTACAGCTATAATTTTTTCATAGCTCCAGGTCCCCCTTCCCTGAATTCTAAGAAGATATGTACAAGTCTGGGGAAAAAAAAAAGAAGGTATTAAATACTAACACTTTTAGCACTTTAGCTAAAATTAGATGTGAAACCCTGCCTTCTGATTGGGAGTGGGTTTGGATTTTTGTTTTTCTGTTTTGAGGGGGGTTTTTAGTAGTATTTTTACACCTTACAGCAATTAGGGATATACAAAAAGGGTCATGCTGCTTCTTCCAGCATTAATTTGCTAAAGGGTACGTCCAGTGAAGATGAAAAGCTGAAAGCTGTGTGTGTCAGCTGGCACAGATGAAGGTAAATGCATTCAGCAAGTTAGTTGCTGTTAAAGTGCATGTGAGAACAACTGAAATAATATAAGCCATTCACTCATCCACTCACTCCTTCAACTGCAAGCAGTTTATATGGTAAGAACAACTTTAAAAAAAAAAAAGACAAAAATCTACCAACTAGGCTGAGCCGCCATCCTCTCCATGTAATCCTTGGCCATGCTGATGGCCTCGATGTTTTCAGGGTAGAGTATGCAGAACATCGCCAGGGCCCCGAGGTTGTTGCCATAAATCTCATTCCACCGCGCACTGAACTCCTTTGGGTCCCAGGGAGGAAGGTACTCCAGGGGATTTGACAGCATCGTTTGTACTGCTTCTATCAGACGAGCCGCAATGTGCCTGTGTGTGGTGGTGGCCTGGAGACGCAGAGTCTCTATGTCCCCTTTGGAGAAGTAGAGCATGGGGTAGCTGTCATAGTTGGCATTGACAAAAGGAACCATCGCGTCCGGATCCTCCCTGGCACTGTAGGCAAAGGCGAAGCAAACCGCATGTATGAAAAACACACTTGGGGCTCCCCGTGTGTGTGTCCTCATTGTGGCATCAGATCTCCAAGTCTCAATGGCAGCCAAACCATCTTTGAAATATCCTATGGCAGATGGACATGAAAGAGAAGGTTAGAAAATGAATCTGTGAGACACTAATTCAGCATGCTCTCTGAGAAAGACAATTCCATCTAGACTTAAAGAACCCCACGTATTGTCACAGGTGGCTTTCAAGTAACTTCTATATGAATACTTCAGACAAAATACCTACTGAGCAATTCAGCCTAAAGAAAAACCCGTACACCTTGAAGAAAGTCCCTTCCTCTCAAATCCTTCCCTCTAGTAGTTGTTAGGAAGCAAAGGAATACACTGACAACTCTTGCATTTCAAGTAATTGCAGTGGTGCCTAATATGAAGCAGTGATGACTGTACTGGCAAGCATAGAAGGGCGGGAGGGGAGAAGGAAGGGGGAGAGCCAAGGAGTTTGTGCTGGCAGCAGCCAAGCCTGCGTGCTGCCTTGGCTGATGCTAGCAGCTGGAGAGGGAAGGATGAGGAATGCTGGAGGTTTGCACCAGGGTCATTTTATACTGTGCTTGAGGCCTCTGGTTCTGACACGTCCTCAGTTTTGGTTGGGTGGTGGTTTTTTTGTTTTGGGTTGGTCTGTCCTGTCGTCCCCTCCCCCCCCCCCCTTTTTTAATCAGAAAGAAAAAGAGAAAGTGGCAGAGCCTTAGAAAAACAGCTGCAATACCTTGTCTTCAGAGCATTTTGGGGTTTTGAATTATTATTATCATCATCGTCATTGTTACCATTCTTTTTCCAAGGGGCTCTCCACTTTGCATGTGGCGATTTACTGCCAGCTGCCAAGTAGGCAGAACGTTGAATGAAAGCACATATTCTCCTACATTCATGACTTCTCAAAACGTGCTCAAATGGCAAATCTATGCAGAGGTTAAATGCAACTATTTAAACATAGTAAGTTACTTCATAAAAATTACCAATTATCTAGCCTGAAGTCTCAGATAAAACATGGCCACGATCCCCCTGAGGAAAGCCAACAAATTCCTAGAATTCTTCCGAGGGGAAAGGTTACAGAAACCAGACTCAAGAGACAGAGTTTTATGTAAATAATGAACAGTAGTTTTCAATTATTAAAAGCAGAAATAGACAGAAGGAGAGAAAACCTAAAAAGAAACATGAAGTGTTTTTTTCCATGGAAAACCTGTTTCATAGGATTCAGTCATAAAACTCTTAAGAAGCTGCAGTACAAAGCAACCTTTTATTTCTCCCCACAGCTCCCTACCTGTAGATGCCAACATTTTCTAACAGAAACTTAGGCTGTTAAAACCTTGTTTAATCAGGATGTGGGTCTCTAAATAATGTCATTAACATGTCTATAGACAATGAAACAACCTTGATAGACTAGATCCCTCCATGACTGCTGGGTACACAGACCCTCCAGGTCTTGTGTTCAGCTCCTGAAATTAATTTGGGAGCAAGCATCTTTGGCCAAAAAGTACATCTTTTCCTGGGCATTCCTACCTAGAGTAAAAATAATATTGCACCTTGTAACTGCTTACATTTATAGATCACAGTAAGTAGTATAATTGCTTTAACAGAGCGTGATGGAAGATGACATTTTCATAGCATTTTAATGCATTTTGCAAGTAAGTTTTGCCCTTTTTTTGGATGTAAACCAATCATTACAGGACTCATTATGCAGATTAAAATGTGGTTTATTTGGTAATGCTTTCACAATATCTCTCACCTCATACACACACACAAAGAAGCATGCACTGAAGTTTATCCAAACATACTCAAGTCTACTTGTATTCTCATCCATAAATAAGGAGACCATGCAACAGCATATTTTGAAAGGAAGGGGGTAAAACTCAGCCAAACCTGTTTTTTAAAGTCTCAATGATCCTTCAGAACTGAGGGCAGAGAAAAGAGCCTAAATAAACCCAAAAACCTGAAAAAAGGCAAAAAGTGCCTGTAACTTTTTTCTGTGATGACTATATGCTGAAAGAAGTTTCTTGGCTTCCACAATCAGAAAAAAATCCCAGCTAGCAGTGAGGACTTAATGCATTCTTTCCCTTGGTTTGATTTCTGTAAATATTTCTGCACATCAATGAAGATTAAACACATACATAAGTTTAGGGATGGCTTTAAGAGTTCCCTAAATTAGGGTCTTTCTGACCAGAGTTTAGGGAATATAGAGGAAGGCTTCCCAGAACTTCTTTGTCAGTCTGGACACACATTTCCCAGCGTTTCACCATCACCAAACACCTCCAGTGTTGTCTAAAACCCTAGTCCATACTTTAAGGATTCAATAATCTCCCTCATTTTCTCCCTTCATGTATGTGTGCATTTAATAGAGATAGCAAAACTGTTTTTTATCTTGGATGTAAGCAACTAAGCAACTAGCTAACCTATGCATCTAGCCACCCTAAGCAACTACCATACCACACTATTTAGACTAACAGCAACATAACTGGAAAACTGTATATTCATAAGCAGCATATTCAGAGTCAAGACCTGGAAGGAAGTCAACAGACAGTGCCAAAAGCAGGTCTACAAATGCATTCTTATTTATTCTTGGTTAAATTACACTAATGCCCTTCCTATGATGTGAAGACAACAACCCGTGATTCAGTAGGGCCAGCAAACCCTATCCCATAACTTTGCACAGCTCAGGTTGGTGTGAATGGAAGGAGGCAGCTACAAAAGAGTCCACTTTCCCTTCCATCCAAACCTCTGTGGAGGCACCAGCCACAACTATGTGGAGAGAATTGAGGTCCAGGATGTGTGACTACTCAGGAGACACTGCAGGCAAACTCCCGGCATCTTTGCTGTGGAGATGCTGACTTTCCTCTGCCTCCCCCCACCCTGAAACTACCTGGCTGCCACTACAGAAGGTGGGAGAAGCCCTGACACTCAGCTAAAGTATGCAACCTCTATGCCAGTAATAACAGAATAAATAAATAAATGAATAATAGTTTAAAACTCAAAGTTACCACTTAAAGTCTTATCTCCACGTATTTAACAACTTTGGGTTGCTCCCGTTTTCCACAAGGTTACAGTTCTCCTTATTGCTACCTGAATTACCTCCACAAGTATTGGCTAAGAGTTGTGTTCAAATATATGACACAAAATCTGTTCCACCATATTGACAAAAAGCAAATCTTCAGGTTCTGGCTGCAAACGTTTACCTTAGACAATGACCTCTGAATCAGCAAGGGTTTAACTTTCATGTTTCTTGCATCACTTCTTGATAAGCTATTAAAAACAACAGCAAACCTCTCCTACTCAGTTTTTTGCAATGCTTGTAATTATAATGCTCAATTTAATGTTGAACAACTTTGTCATTATACTTTGTCACAAATTACATTATAAGATCATTTTGCATGGTCATTCAAAAATACTAGCACTGAAAGCAATTGATAATAAACCAAGCAATTTGAAATAAACCAAGCAATTTCAGCACCTAATGTTAAACACTTAAAGTCATAGATATTTTAACAAGAAATAATCAACCTCCAGCAACAGCTGCCGCCACACCATTACTGTGAAACTAGCAGGTAATGTTGGAATGAGAGGTCTGTGTGGTATCTTGTCCCATTAAATGGAGATGACTGTGCAACTTTTTGTACCAATACCGACAGCTGCCAGAACCTAACTGCTTGCCACGAGGAGTGCTAGGTTAGATCACAGTGGAGAAAAGCAAACTTCTGTAGGAACTCTCTTTTGGCACTTCATCCAAATACCTGAAATAATTAGCAAAACTTGTCACACATGATGCAATTGACTTTATTGCTGATATGAGGAGCAGCATCTATAAAGCTAAATTAATCAGTTGGAAATTGTAGTGTTTTAAAATCATGACACAACAACTGAAGAGTTATTTTGTCCAACAATTTCAACACTGATCTAAATATTTTGAAAACATATTTAAAAAAGGGAGAGCAACTGAGTCCTCTAACTGAATCCAATGGCATTTAAGTACTAGAAAATGCAGGGTAAGTCTACGAAAACTGAGAGGTGAAAGGGTCAATAGAGACTAATTTCCATGTATAGTGCCATTTGGTTCCTACTGACTCACAGAAACAGATCTGATACAGCAAAATGAGGTGGTAGATGAAGTGGGACCAAGGAAACTATAAACTTATCTTTGTACTGTAACAATCACAATAAATCTACTGACCTAAGTCCCAAGCTGTATAGTTCCCACATCAGCAAATAGTACTGCTGAGTCTCTCTCAAAGCTGCAGGGCTGGACACCAGTGCACAAAACTCCCATACCTCAAGATAAGAACAGTTTGGAGTCCTTCCTCCACCTCCCTTTTGGTCAATGAGATAGAATCAATGACCATCTGTCTCTCCAATAAAAATGCTGGAAAGGTGTAAAAATCACTGCTTGTAACTTGAAAAATACCTATTACGACATTAACCACCAGGCAACATTACTTCATTTCTTCCTCTGTTCTTTTCAATATGAGAAATATGCTACATCACAATTACATAATGTCAAAGGTATTTAAACACTTAAATACTGAAATCCCAAATATAATTCAGAATCAAAACTACAATAAAGTACAGTTTAGGTACCCAGGTGTTAGCTTTGCCCTTGTTCTGAAGTGACCTGAAATACTTTGAAAGAAGCTTTGTATCAAGTTATATGTCTGAATAATGTGCTATGAGAATCATCAAGGCAACCAGAAACAACCAGTTCCCATAGGAATTATCAGCATATGACATCATGTCCTTTGATCTACACACAAAATTCAATGGTCTATTTGGAGCAGTACATAGCTGTGTAAATCCATCATTCTGGGAGAATGGACAGTTGTACAATCTCCACAATTGTACAGATAGAACAACAAATACCAAGCATTTTGTAAGTCTACAGTAAGATGTGCAAGGTATCTGTGATGCAAGTTTCATCTGTTTATTCCTTTCATTTAAAAGTTTATTTTACCACTGTATATATAAGTTATCAGGACATACACATGCACACACTGAATGCTTAACTTTCTCTCTGCCTCAAGCAAAAACAAGATTTAAATTGTCTGCATGCCCAAACCGTAATTCGTGAATTTGGAATTTTCTTCCACTTTATAATTTATACTACGGTATAGATGCTTTCTAAATTATTTTTTTGATTGCATAAACATTACTACTCCTAACCCTTACTGGGACCTTTTATTATGTACTTCACTGTATAGAATGAGTAAGAAAGTAATTTTGATATCCAGAATCCTGAAGGCAATCATCCCCAACCAGTACAGACATGCCTGTTAACGCATCCGCATTCAGTGAATGAAAGCTCAGTCACTTTTACCATCAAAGACATAAAACTATAAGCTACCACAGAAAGATTTTCCTTAGAGCACCAGCATTTTACCTTGAGCTGAGGTGAGAATTTTCATATAGGCCAAAAGGATATGTTCACTACTTTTATCCACTCCAGTAATGTCCCAAAAGTCAACCAAACCACTCATCTATCTACTACACTGGACACCTTTGGGGCCTAGGACTATGACAGTAACAGGTACTGAAGAAACACAGAACAAAAGCACATGTAATAATCTGGGTAGCAAAACGCTATTCATTTGGCAACTGTTAAGAAGTAATGCATCTGCCCATGCACACAGACCCATTCAGGGGTCTGTAAGGCTGTGAACTCTTTCACATGAAGTATCAGAAACCATGCTTAGGGCTTCCTTTGCCTACAAAGCAGAAATGCAGCTGTGCCTCACAAGAAGAAGTGAGCAGGAAAAGAGGTTATCTGAGGTAGTCAAGAGAATGGTCTCTGTGTGGATCAAGTGGTACAACCACAGTGCACAAGAAGAGCTGGAAAACCTTTAAAGAGTGATGGCAATGCCCAGGAGGTGCAAGTACAGGACACAAAATAATAAATCATTTGTGCAAACATGGAAAGCAAACTTTACTGCTGTCGAAACAGAATTCCTCCTTCAGCCTAACAAAGCCCACTCAAACTGCTGCATGCCATGTAGCTTCCCTCACTTTTTAGGAAGCCAATTACAGCATCAGAAAATATGATACCAAGAGTAGTGTTTCCATTTCTGACTTTAATTTCTATCCTCTTTTCCAACTAATGCTTCTTTGTTAGCCTTGACCTTTACTCTTCCAAATATTTGTAAATGTCTTAAATTCCCTGGCTTGTTGCTGTCCTCAACTATGTATAATTAACAGTTTTAACCTTATTGTTTTAATTGTCCTTCATTCAGCTGCTTCCAAGGTGTTGGAAACAAATGAAGTGTTTCCACTGGAGTTTTAGCAAACCAGTTCTTGCTTTCTCTCTATATATATGCATTTCTCTATAGACTTCAGTAGCTGAAGATATCAAATAAATATTTATCTGTAAAGCATTTCCACAGGATGTCATATTAATAGGCAGGAATTCTAGAACACATCACATCCTTCAGATGCTATGGGATCCAAACTCATTTTAACACATTTTAACATGTTTCCATATCATGTTTATGACTTGGTCTTGCATACAAAACTATATTGATTTTTTTTGCTAACTATTTATTCTCATGCTAGGTTTTGGCAGAGGTAGAGTTAATTTTCTCCATAGTAGCTAATACAGGGCTGTGTTTTGGATCTGTGCTGGAAACAGTGTTGATAACACAGGGATGTTTTTGTTACTGTTGAGCAGGGCTTAGGCAGAGTCAAGGCCTTTTCTGCCTCTCACCCCACCCCACCAGTGAGTAGGCTGGGGGTGCACAAGGAGTTGGAAGGGGACACAGCCAGGGCAGCTGACCTCAACTGACCACAGAGATACTCCATACCATATGGCATCATGCTCAGCATATAAAGCCAGAGGAAAAAGAAGAAACGAGACATTTGAAGTTCTGGCATTTGTCTTCCCAAGTAACCACTGCATGTGATGGAGCCCTGCTCTCCTGGAGGTGGCTGAGCACCTGCATGCCCATGGGAAGTACTGAATTAATTCCTTTTTGTTCTGCTTGCATGTGCAACTTTTGCTTTACCTATTAAACTGTCTTTATCTCAGCCTACGTATTCTCTCAGTCTACTGATTGTCTGCTACAGGATAAATGCCTCTGTAAGCATATATTGCACCCAGGGAGATAGTTACATCTCTCTGCAGGTCAATATACTGTTCATTATTATTGGTAGAATTTTGTTATGTTTGCTGCTTTCATCTGTCAATCTCATTATCTGCAGTTTCTATGTATATCTAGATATAGCATATAGTTCCTTTCTCTCACCATAGATACAATATACATTACCCCGATGCAGCTGATTTTTTCAAGGTACAAACTTGGAAACATGGTAAAATGTACTGGTCTGCAGTTCCTTTGGTTACTGTCCTTAATTCTGCTCTTAACAAAAAGTGACAATTACATTTTCATGGACAGAATCATCAACTACAGATGGAGTTAAAAGGCTACATTACTCCCGCAAAATTTAGCTACCCACAGCTGGTGTGAGCAATTTGAGTAGGCATCAACAAAGCCATTAAATTACAGGTTAACTCTGAAATTTATAATTGTATAATCTCATTTCTGACCTGGAGTTGTGCAGGCATGGCTCTGGCAGCAGCACTGAAACCTGACAGACTGTTTTGGCAGAAAGTGTGATGCACCACAGCTCCAAGGATATGATTAAAAGGCTTAGAAATGATGCAACAGCCACCAAAATACTTTCAAACAACTTTTGAAAACACTTTAACAACCCTGGGCAGCCATTTGATTAGAAGACTTAAGAAGTCATATGAATTTCATACAAAATATTTTGAAGTTTTAGTATTTCTAATAAAAATAAAATTAAAACCTACCAAACAAGAACATAAACCAGGACAACCATGGTGAAAGAACTCTTATGTTAAAACTATATTTATCTGGTATGAGATACAATACTTGCCTGACCAGAGTCCCTACAATCCTTTTCCTGCTCTAAACAACACTACTGCTGAGTCCTACTGTATACTCTGTGAGTCTAAGAAAAGGGAAAACCAGAAAGAAAGGCCAAACAAAGGTAATTTCAGACCATGTACATAATGGCCACTTTGTGCCTGGGCTTTCACACCTGACCATGGCCCAGAGCAGATGGAGGCACTATGTCAGCACCTGATGTCAGAAACTGTTTCCAGCACTCCCTTCTTCATGTGATTCCCAAAATGACCAAATCCCTAGGTCAGCTTTCCGTTACCAACCCTCACTCTTGCTAAACTTCTACTGTCAAAGCATTCATGAGAAAGATCCCAGGTGGCATCAGCTGGATTTCCATCTTCCTTGCAGCCTTTAATACCCTTCTCTGCTCTGCTCCCTTCCTGAGCAGATAACTGAGCCTGAGCAAAGTGCAGTGCACAAGGGTTTGGAGTTTCTGCTAATGCAGTTCTGTCACACCTCACCATATCCCAGCTGGGCTAACAGACAGCAGTACAAAGCTTACCCATCTAAACAGAAAAGTAGCTCAAAGGAAGTGATTTTTGCCAAATATTGAGTCTATAAGTGTGTGGCTACAGTCTTGAACACAAACTAGCACCATGGTTTAACAGCTTTAGCGGACTACACTACTGTAACTAAGCTCTTTTATCTACATCTGCTGAATGGAGACAGCAAAGAAGGTGTAAACAGCCAGGACAAACTCACTCCTGAGGTATCATATTTACCAATTAAATACCACTTGCTAAAGCAAGAGTCACATTCTCTTTCACTCACCAGGCACTTGGATTGCCAAATCTTAACCAGGAAACAATGGTTACGGAAAGTTGTTTCTCTATTTTTTTAATCCCTTTAGGGAAAAAAAAGGGGGGAAAGGGGCAAAACACGCTTTAGTTCTTGCAAAATGTCCAGGAACAATAGCACCAGTAACTAAATTTCTTTCTGTTCATTGCTAGAGTATGTTGTGGGTGCCAGATATGCAGGTTTCCACACACAAGCCTAAGAATATGACGCAGTTTTTTAGCTAAATGAAATTGCTTCTGAAAAAAGGGACACTTCAGTTTTACAGATTTATTTACAGCCTCATTTAATCCTAGTTCTCACTGCTCAGACTGCTGTGCACTGATGGATGTGACCAGTTCTCCATCAGCATATAGACTCACTATGTTAATTCTCAACCCAATAGCTTCCTGGTAATGGAATGACTTTCTGCTATCACTGATCTTTATCAAGACTTCACTTGAATTCAGTTTTGGAAAAGCTTATGTGCTTACTGTCTCTGTACTTAAGGAAAAAAACAGTACACAGACTTCATGAGCACAGAGTTTCTAAAGGTATGAACCTTTAGAAAGTACTTTTAAACTAGCTTTCACCTGCTCTTTTTTACTCGTAACTGTATGCAAACTAAGAAAATCACACCCAACATTTAGCCAAGTAATTAAACACATCTTCTTGACGGTGGTGCAGACAGTTATTTAATATCTAGTCAGAATAGGTAATATACACTGTAATAAAACCTGAGCTCTCTTATGCAACCAAAATCTATCAACTTTTACCATAGTCAACCAATTTGTTCAGTTCAGGTATTTCTTCCTTTGCAATCCGTATTCTCTATGGCCAAAGAATAGGTTTTAGAAGAGACTGCATATGAATATGCAGTGGAAAACCAGCACCAAGTGCTTCTAAAGTCAGTCTCTATAGGTGAAGATACAGCTATGTTTATAAACTAATCTCATCTCTTGTTCTTGTATTATGTAAGAGTTGTTTCTTTTTCAAGGCAATCCAGAATTATGCAAAGTAGCACAATGCTTCAAACAAAACGAAAGCAAGCTCTTACTGTGAATAGCAAGAAAAGAAAGTGACATTTGCTTAAAGTACCAGTAGTTCTACGCCAGTAAATTATTCCGTGTTTCATATATTTTGGTTTTGCATCCTAGTGAAGTTTATGGAGAGTCAAGAAAACCCCAGTCCAGAACTGCTACTTTGTTGACATTCACTAAAAACTTGGTTAATTTAGGTCACTGAAGAAACACACATAAGCAATGACCCGAAGTAAAGGAACTCGTAGTTGAACTAGTACTTAGCGCTTCTGTGGAAAAATGCACCCAAGGATCTCCAAATAGTTACGAAACAAATTAATTCATTAAACTTCTCAACACCCCAGTGAAGCAAGCAAGCACATTTATCTGTTTTATGAGGAAGGAAACAGAGCCATGGAGAGGTGGAGTGACTTGCTCAAGGGTACCCAGCAAGATTCTTTCAGAGTAATAAACAGCATCTGAATTATTGATTCCCACTGCTGCCCTTCAGCTGAATTGTTAATTTTATTTTGAAATGCTGAGTTATAACTTTTGGCATGATAAACATAATGTGGCAATATTTAGCTGAGATTTTCTTTGCTAAGACTATATTTTAAAACTTTAGTGATATTTAAATTGCAATTGATCTTCTTAGGGTGACCAAAATTATCCAGCTAGTTGAGCAATATTTCCTGTATTTCATTCACAATTGTATTCGTTTCTTATTTCTTGTTTATGTCCAAAACAAGCAGCCACTCCAGCTTGAAAGTGTAGCTTTATCACGTTTCGAGAGGCAATATCAGAAAAGCAGAGAGAATGGTTACTTTCATTCATACCAAACCGAATTTTAGGAGTTGGCATGAGAGTGCTGATGCATCCCTTTCATGCAATACCGGCTAAAGGAACTGCAGCTTGCCGCCCTGGGGGCTGCGGGGACCGAACTTCGGGAGTTAACAGCTGTGGTCCCGGGACTTTACCAGCAACAAAAAAATTAGCAGGAAGTTGCATGAAGCAACGCGCTCTTTTCCTGTCTCTCAGCTCCCCTAGGTGTAAGCCAAAGATGCTCCCGCTTACCTTTCACACACGCGTGTTTGGGAGGCTTAACTCAGTAGCAAAAAGGCTCGGCGGCTTTTGTGGTAACGGTGCTAGGGAAGAGCAGAACGCTGTTACCCACGGCGCCCAGAGGTAAAGTTTTGAGCAGAAAAAGCCACGTCTCCCGCACGCACCCACATCGGACACGGGGCCCACCCTGCGAGGTGCCCAGCACCTCCGCAACTTTGCGAGTATCCGACGGGCACTGACCGGACAGCAACCAGTATCCACGCCGCCGGGGACAGCCCGGAAAACCCTGTGCCTAGAGGTTAATCCCTCCGAGACACCCCCGGCCACCACCCCGCTCCCTCCCCATCCAGCTCCCGCACCGGGTCGACCCGGGCCCCGACACCCGCTGCCCGCTAACGCCGCCGCCGGCCGCTCTCGGGGGATGGGGATGCATCGGGTGAAGGATCTCTGGCTCCTACCTCCCCCTTCCCAAACCCGCCGGTAACCTGCGCCCCCAGCCCCGCATTGGCGGACGGGCGCTCCCGGGGCCCAGCCGCCCGGCAGAGGAGAGGCTCGGGACGGGACGGAGAGGACGAGACTGGGGTGGTGCGGAGCAGTGCCCCGCACCGCACGGGCACTCACCGCCGGCGGCCCCTGGCGCGGCGCGGTCCAACCTCTCGGCAGCCAGAACGTTTCTCCTCCGCAGCCCCAGGGGACAGAGCGCGGGGGGAGCGGTTTTCAACTCAGGAAGAAAATGACTCCCCCATCCCGCTCCACCTCCCGCCTCCCCGCCCTCCGCCCTCCTTCTTTACCTCTCCCCGTCCTCCTCCTTTTCCCCCGGCCCCTCACGCCATGGCGGCCGCGGAGAGGGGCAGCGCCGTGATCCCGCTCCCTTGCTGCTAGGACCGCACGGAGTGAAGCGGCGAGAGAGCCCGCACGGCCCCGGCACACGGGCTGCGCAGCCACCCAGCCCTGCCCAGGGCGCTCGTGTAGTTCTGTGTGTGCTCGCTTATTTATTTATCGGTGGCGTGCGCACAGCTTTGCCTTCCCCGCCCGCTCCTCCCCGCTCGTACTGCACGGAAATACCCTGATTCTCTCTTTTAGCGAGAGGACTCGTTCCTCTGAGGGGAATGTGTTTGCCCCGGTACCGGATTTTCTGCACCTAGAACTCCTGGCAGCGGTACCGCAGCTCGGGCAAAGGGGCTATGGAGGTTAAAGCATCCAGGGGGACTCAATCCTGTGCAATATCCATCTCTAGTTCTGTCCCCACACTGCAGAAGAGTAGTAGGACCTCCCAGCCAAAAGTTCCTCCAAGCCAGCAAGGAAACAAGGAGGCCAATTTGTCAATCTGCTCTTTTATATACGGTGTGACTACTTACGTGGGTGTTTTCCATGTAAAACAGAAACCTGACACACCATGGTCGTTCATGCCAACCATCCTAACACTTTTTTGTACTCAGTCGAAGATACTTACGAAAAGAATATAGAAGAGGATAAATTATCTTTTTTAGCAGTTCTCTTTTCCTTCACAGTCTTTCTAACAAACATAAAGAAAAAAAAAAAAAAAACCAAAAAACAAACTCCCACATGAAGAATTCCAAATATTTGTCAGGTTCCAAAAGCTGAGCATGTTTTATCATCTTCAGACTGTTGAAATGAAAATAAAAATATTTATATGTGATAGGGCAGGATGGTGTCCAACCACCTAAAGTTTGCATTTCACAAAGCTTACTCTTCATTTTACTAATGTGTGTACTGATGTTATTGGATCCATCAGTTCCCTGGCTTTAAAATGTAAAAGCTGTGTTTCTTGAGAATGGTTTTAAACAGGCTCTTTGTGGTTTACACTGTAATTTTCTGCTACTCTATCAAGATTAATAAATGTGTGGAAACTAGATGAAACTAGAAACTATACATTTCCCTTCACTCCTGTGGTATTTCCCAGTGCTACCTGTTGACAGTCTCAGCGTAATGAACAGGGATCCACAAGCTGTTGCTGCAAATTCTGAAAGCAATGCCAGAGCTTGGAATGAAGCATTACTCTTTTACCAGTAATGACATGTCTAAAAGCTCTAAGTGCTTCAGTTTCAGTCATGCAAACACTAGATTGATCATTAGAAGGTATGTTTCTAAGCACCTATGTGAATGGTGCTATGCTATACTGCATTGATAGTAGAGTTGTAAAACACTAACGTTGTGACACAAACGAGCATGGGGAGAGCTACAGACTCCCCCCATCAGACCAGATGTGACTAACAGGATGATTCTACTGAAATTTCTAAAATCTACAGTGATTAGCAGGAAGGTGTCTAAGCCCTAGTCATGTGTCTGCATCGTTAGGTATTTAAATGCATTAAGTAGCTGACTCTGAGTTAAATGGAATTAACCCTTACAATCCTATGGAACAGCATAATACCTGAATGGCTTTTGAAATCCTGACCATAGTCTGCGGTTGTATCTATCTGTATTGCAGAGAAACTGCACTATGCTGCCTTGTCATGACTGAAATATCTGTGCAAAGGACACTGTTCTACCTGATCACTTGGGGTTCTACCTCATAGAGAATGAGCTTGGATGTGCTTGGACCTTGCTTCATTCACATCCAAGTGCTTGGCATGTGGTGGAGATAGATAACATACACAGAGTGAAGAGCCACAAATCCTCTCTGCCTTATGTCCTCATGTGTGAAATGGGGCTCATTTTAATTCCCAATAACTCACAGAGTGGTTGTCAGGCTAAATAAATAGATGAAAAAGTGTCAGATGATTCAGAGGTGTCTGAGAGGCAAGATCAGCTGTGTGGAGACCTCATAGCAGGCTTTCAAAATCTGAAGGGGGCCTACAAGGATGCTGGGGAGGGACTCTTCATTAGGGACTGTAGTGATAGGACAAGGGGTGATGGGTTTAAACTTAAAAGTTCAGGTTAGATATAAGAAAGAAGTTCTTTACTGCAGGGGTGGTGCAGCACAGGTTGCCCAAAGAAGCTGTGAATGCTCCATCCCAGGCAGTGCTCAAGGCCAGGTTGGACAGAGCCTTGGGTGACGTGGTTTAGTGTGTGGTGTCCCTGCGCATGGGACATAGTTGGAACTAGATGATCTTGAGGTCCTTTCCAACCCAAATCATTCTATGATTCTGTTATCTGCCCATTCTAGATTCACTTCAGCCCTGCAACTAATAATTATGAAATGAAAATGATCCCAGTTTTAGCAGTTGTCATGAATACAGAACGACTGAGAAAATTAGCCTAAGGATGAGAAGATTGGAGGAAGATGTGATATGTCCTGGTTTCAGCCGTAACAGTATTTTTTTTCTCCTTCCTGTGTGCAGTGCTGTGTTTCGGTTTTAGTCTGACAACAATACTGATAACACACTGATGTCTTAGTTGTTGCTCAGTAGTGCTTACCCTGATCAAGGACTTTTCAGTCTCATGCTCTGCCAGTGAGGAGTGGCACAAGAAGCCAGGAGGAAGCAGGGACAGGATACCTGACCCAAACTACCAAAGGGATGTTCTGTACCACAGCACATCATGCTCAGTATATAAACTGAGGGGAGTCACCCAGAAGGCCCAGATTGCTGCTCAGGTATGGCTGACTATCGGTGGGTGGTGAGCAATTGTGTTGTGCATCACTTGTGTTTATTGAATTTTCAGCTTTCCCCTTTTAGTTTTATATCTTATCCCCTTGTTATTTCCCCTATCATTAGTATTATGGTTAGTAGTAATTATTTATATCCAATAACTTCAGTTATTAAACTGTTTTTATCTCAACCTGTGGGGTTTATATTCTTTCAGTTCTTCTCCCTGTCCCACCCAGGGAGGGATGGAAGGGGAGGGGTGAGCAAGCGTGAGTTGCTGAGTTACCAGCTGGGCTTAAATCACAGCAGATAACAGCTTCACTGTGTAAAAGATGCTGAAAAGATAGTAATCTCATATCCTCATTCTCTGAGAACAGCTTGTAAGTTGCAGTAAGAGAAATTTAAGCTAAATGGGAAAAAAGAAGTGTCTGTAAGGGTAAATGAAGCAGGAGTGAATGGCTTCTCTGTCCCTGGAGGCTTTTAAAGTACAAGTTGGATATATATTTGACAAGAACAGTTCAGGTCTAGAAAGTCTGATGGATCTTGCCTTAGAGCAAGGGATGGACCAGGTGACCTGTCAGGGTCCTTTCCAGTCCTGTTTGGTATGATTGTATTCAAAATGCTACTTGCACAGGCAAGATTATGGCTTCTCTTTGATCTTCCTCTGCCCTTTACCTCTTTAATGATGGGTATAACCTCCTTTGCTAAGGTTAAGCTTCTCTTGATGGTCTGCTCATGCCTTGCTGCATGCCAGTGAATTTGTTGCTGATGACAGCAAGAGGAAAACAATTAAACAATAAAACAATGTTAATCTGGAGCAGAAATTCTGGGTGGGATCCTTCTAACCTCTGAATGTGTCATGCACTTTTGTTCTATACTTGACCAGCAAATACCTCTGATCTAGGCATGTTAGACTTTATAACTGCAGAGAAAACCAAATAATTTTAGGGCAGAATTCTGTCATATCTGACCTGTTTTAGATGTCTTCTTTGGGATGTGACGAATCATGTTACATACCTATTCTTGCCACCAGCCATAAAGCTGGTTTAAATGACTGACTCAGTAACATACCATTTTACAATTTCCAGTCCCTTGGTGCTGCTGTTCCTGAAGTCTGTCACTCTCTCTCTGCTCCCAGGTATCAGGACCCTAGTTTATTTGTTCCCATCTTCTTTTTTGTTGGAAAGGTCCCTGAGATTAATAGTTTTTGTAGCTGTCATTTCCTTAAGTTACATCATGCAACACTGACACATGCAGCAAAATAACCTTTCAAGTGGCATTGCTCCAGAATGGAGTTAGGAGAGTAGCTAAATTTACCTTTTGGAGCTAAGTTGTGCTTTTGGCCAGCGGGCTATGTTCCATGGAAATTGTTTGAAATCTGTTCAGTTCAGACACCATTCTACTCATAAGTCACATGCTCTTTAATTTTCCTTGGTCTTTCTGGCAAGAAACATTACCAGGAACATGAAATGTCTGGTGTCTTGTGTGGCTGAGCCAGATGTGTGTGGGAAATGTTGCTCTTCTCCAACAATTGCAGTTTTTTTAGGTCACACACATTGAAGTCCCTGTCTTAGACACCAAAGTATACAGTCCACATCTTGAAAATGTCCACCACATTGGAGACATGGTGGGCAGCCAGCTCCTGGTTACAAGATCTTGATAACATCTATCCTTTTCTTTTTCCCTTACAGTAAATTATGTCTGAGAAGTGAAAACTTCCAGGAAGGCCCCATGGTTATCTGACTTGCTGAGAAAGAAATGCACTTTATTTTCCTGCTGCATTGCTGAGCTGGGTCATGAGGACATGAGGAGAGAGCAAGCCCTTGTTGCTGTGCTCAGGCAATGAGAAAGGAGGGCAGTGAGGCTGCATGAAGCCAGTCATGCAGTGCTCATCCTTTCTGGAGGAGACACCAAGGGTCTGCTGATGCTTCATACATTTTAAAGCCTTTGGTCCTCAGTGGTGAAAGCGAGGGGGATGATTCCTTTTTCTTTCTTTTTCACTGAAGATGTTAGCCTAAAGAGAGAAGCTGCTTGTCATCCAGCCTGTTCCACATACATAGCTGTGGCCATTCTTTTCTTTCTCCCTCACCAAGCTATGCAACAGCATTTTTTTCCTTTTATTTTGCCTCTGTGGGTTTTTTTGTTTGGTTTTTTTGGGGTTTGTTTTATTGGTTTGGTTTGGTTTGTTTTTAAACACCTTATCACTGAAGTCTTGTTCTCTGTGTGATCTCTTTGGTCTCTAATTTCCATATGAGAGGCATTTCAACTTTTGTCACTAAGTGTCAAAACTCTTCAAATGAAGAGAGAGAAAAATACAAAATTCTCCAAATTCTTTCATTAATTCTCCAAACCAATTGATTTTCTTATGACCGTAACCCTTGTGTTCCCTTTATCTTTTGTGTCCAGCTGTGATGATTTCTTATCTTAGTGCTGTGAGCTGAAGTCTGTAGGACAAGAACATTACACCAGCCTCTTCTTGTAGCCGAACTGCAGAATTTCAAATCTGGATGCTTGCGTAATGCTCACCCTGCCCTCCTGGATTGGGGCTACTCTGCCCTACCCTGGATTTTGTTAGTGCCACATGAAGGCAGCTCTGATTTTCCAAACTTATCCCAGTTACAGCCTCATACAATGAAATGGTGGCTATCTTCTCTTTTCCAACCAGGGTGTGGACCAGACAGTGTCCTAACTTTGTTCTTGGTCCTACTATACCCTCCAAGTTTATGAGAGTGTTGCATGATGTATACCATTTACTGCTTGGGGATTTGAGGCTCTGGCTCCAAATCTAGGTAATGAAAAGGAATGGCCTGAAATCAGCCCTGGGAGTCTGGAAGAATTGGAAATCTTGAAATCTTGACTAAGGTCATCAGGACACCTTTCTGTCTGGGACATTTAGTGTGGCATGAAACAATTTCTCTCACAGGAAAATCTAGCTGATTGTTTCCAGTGGGTCTCTCAAGTGCCAGGTGCATTTATAGGACTGGAAGGATGTGCTAATGCTTCTTCCCTGCTTTGTCTGGTGCTACATCTACAGATTGAAAATGCTTTTCTCTTTCCTACACATGCAGTGTTACTTTTCTACTTTGTGGTAGCAGTAGTAGAAGGAAGTAGCAGAAGTAGCTGGAAGGGGAAAGTAC
Organism: Loriculus beryllinus; assembly: GCA_039877255.1. Classification (NCBI taxonomy): domain Eukaryota; kingdom Metazoa; phylum Chordata; class Aves; order Psittaciformes; family Psittacidae; genus Loriculus; species Loriculus beryllinus. The sequence goes on along the minus strand of JBCJKH010067036.1, from coordinate 71,914 downwards.
TAGATGTGTTTCCTAAACAGCTCTTCTGTGTGTGTAAATGGAACATCTTTCTCTGCTTTACATTTCCTTTCTTCCCCTCTCCCTTGCTTTCTCCATGTGTTCAGCCTGGTTTAGCCTGAGGCCAGCAGACAGAAGGCCAGATGAGAAAAAATTCCTGCGGATTTCTTAGGGAATGGGAAGCGGCTGCATCAAGGTAAAAGACTAGTGAGCGGAGACAGATTCATGGTCCTCAGACTTGTCAGGAAGACAGCAGCCATAAAATAGGTACATAGGTACTTACTGTGAAATGCCAGAAATACCCAGACCCAGTCAAAAATTATGTGCATCATGTGGTCTGTGCCTTCCAACAGCAGAAACAGTTCTATTGCTTTTACATTACTGTAGACATCAACTGGGTTTAAGTTTGTCTCCTAGTCAGGTTGTCCAACTGGCCTGTTCCTCCTTTAGCACTTACCCTTCCCTTTCTCGGGTGATGATGGTGGGTGCTGTGCAGACTCCTATTCCATTTGTGCTGCTGCCATTCTGTGTCTTGCACCCTCTAATTTGCAAAAGCGTCTGGAAGCCATAACATGGTTTTGAAGTGGCTGCACTGGTTTCTCACCCCCTTGCAAGTATTTAGAAGTCGTTACGGCTATGTGTGAGAGAACTACGTATGTGCTCTGGCAGCGTGAGTGGGAGGCACAGGGGATGTCTAGCACGGTTCTGATTAAATCAGTTTAGCTGCAGGCAGGCAGAAGTTGGATGCGGCACTTCAGATGTTTGCCTTTCTGTGAACTGTGACATCTGGTCAGCTGCAAAAACTCTGCGGTCTTGCCATCTTGCCAGAGGACTGCTGCGGGTACCCACCTCATCCTGAGAAGATTTCCCTTACACCTTTGTCCTATATTCAAGAAAATGATCATCATGCTGGCCACAGTAAGTAGTCCACTGACTTGTAGGTAGGAATGCCCAGTTTGCTATTTAAAGATGCTAGCAAGCTTTTTGAGCTGGAAATCTCTGAGTCTGTTTAACTTCCTGGATTCCATCTCATTTTGGCCCTGATCCAGCTCTGTTTTCAAGTTAAGAATTTCTATTTATAATGCTTATGGAAAAGCAGGATTTGTTTTTTGCACTGAAAACATTCAGAAGAAAAGCTCTGGTTTTTTTACATTATTTTTTTCTCTTCTGTGACTCACCAAGGGGGTTTGATGTTCCACTTACTCAGAATTGCAGGAAACAAAATTATAGGCAACTGGATTTATAGTGGGATTGAACCTTTCCCTTGGGGGACTCTGGATCAGCTACACGCCTGATGGAAGGGGTGGTTCATGGGCAGTTGTTAGCAATAGATGTCTGTGGCTGCACCATTACAGTCCTTATACCATTGTAGCCGGTGCTCTGCAGAGGTAAGGTTCCTGCAGCTTAGCAGCATGCTTTCCCTCCTAAATCTGACACTATGCTTCAGCTGAAATACTATCTGCCTCCAAGCATGTGTACAGAAAGAGGCTTTTTGTGTTTTAAAACTCAGTTGCTGAAATGTAGCAGAAGACGTGCCTTGTTCCTTAACTGATGCTGAGGAGCAACAGGCTGTCCCATGCCATGCCCCCTTGCCAGGGGAGTCAGAAGCAACATCTTCCTCTTAGATCCCTTGCTCTAGTGTGTGATACTTCTAGCTCTTTGCACAGAAGTGACTTGATTTCTAAACCCAACTTTCTGAGAAGCTGTACTGTAAAACATCAGTGTTGTGTACAAAAGTGTGTTTTACCTTTTGTGCATTTTTGTTTCCTGTGTTAGCAAAAGAAGATTGACATGGAAACTCAGACACTGCCTTCTCACTGTTGGCACCCCTCTGCTAATTTATATGTTTTTACACTCTGCTATCATTTGCCTTGGTATGATTCAATGCCTATCAGGCCTCAGGAGGAAAGAGTTAAAGGTGAAGCTATAATTGGACAAGTCATGTGTAAACACTTAAAACAAGGCCACTCTGAGTAACGTAAAACCACATCTCTACTGAAGGTAAGAAAGATGATTACAAATTGTATATTGGTCTGCATAGCTAGAAAATACAGCTATGTATCTATAGGAAAGAGAAGCACTACAAGTTCAGGTTGGAAACCTTTCATTTTGCTAGGGCAATGGGTGTTTGCCATACCCCACTTCTTTCCCAGGTTGACTTAGGGCTCCTGTAAAGAAAAAAAGTTGAGGTTTCTACATGAAAGTGACTTTATCAGGAAAACACAAGTGAAGAGTTTTGAATTAGAGCAAGCTCATGATAAGACAGCTTTTACTGATTACATGGTTTGCAACTTGGCTATAGCCAGATCTGATCCAGAGTGTGCCATGACTTGGAGCTGGGACAGAGTTTATTTTCCCTCAAAGAAAGATCAATGTTGTATATTGTGTGCGGTAGGTGATTTTCTGCATCCTATGTTACAATACAGAATAATGTCCAATTTGCCAGTGAGGTATGTTACAGTTCTTCAATTTCTAAAGTATCTGCCAAAAAGGTTGTTAAAAACCTTACAGCCTATAGAGCTGCTGGCAGAGCGTGACCTAGGAGGGCATGGCAGGCATGGTTTTCAGTTGTCATAGTGAAACAGTCATGCTGTTGTCAGTTGTTACATCCAACTGCTACTATAAAACATCATGCCAGGCAGCGTGGGCAGGGCTAAAGGTTATTTATTTGAATGCAGGTAACATCTGCAGCACTATTGGTCATGGCAGGGGACGGGTGAGATCAGTGGCTATAGTGTCTTAAGCCCAAGGACACTGGAGGGCTTGTCCAGCACTTTGCCTGGAGCACTGGAGACTTTCCTCATCCCAAAAGCTCTGTCACACATCTGTGTACGAGCTCACTTTTTTGTGATATTGCAGCCCTGTTTTGCAGATGTTTTCTCCCTCGGTAGCTGTCATGCCAGGCTGGACAACGGCTGTTTGCTACTTACCCAGATTTAAACCAGTTTTGGGGATGCTGCTTCCTGGTACCCATCATCAGTCAGATTTTCCTGGGAATTCCCTTAGGAACCACTCCAGCACTCCTGCAGTATCACACATCTGGGACTCAGATGAGCTGGAGAGCCCTAGCAGCTCAGGGAAACACCAGCCTCAAAGGCCTGAGTCCAGCCGTGCCCCATATCTACCATGGATAAGCTATCTGCAATTGTTTATTTATCTTTCACTCACTGGGGATTAGGAGGCCTCTAGTTTCCAGGAATGAGCCCTATCCAGGAAACACTTGCCGTGAACATTACATTACATTCTTTTACATTAAAGAAAATACTGCTTCTCCACCAAGAAGCCAAGAACCAAGAACTATTTAGATGATTTTCACTATAACTGATTCAATTTTAATTAATTTTCTTATGGAAAAAACCAAGAAAAAAATCCCCAATATAAAAAAATCAGTTCCAAATTCAAAACAACAAAAGTGTGAGGGTACATAATATTATCTGCAGAGGACTACTTGATTTAGGTTAGAATTTCAAATGATGCTGTAATCAGGGATCTGAGATTTTAATCTGGGTATCTCTCTGCTTAATACAAATCATTTCCTTGTCATGAGCCAGATTTGCTGCCCAAAACATCAATGCTAATTAGAAAATTTCACAATAGACTCAAGTATTACTTATTGTTACCTTCTTAAGCCAAATATTTTCAGCCTATACTTTTTGTGGAGGGGAATGGCCCTTCCACTTTACTTCCTCACCCACTTCTTCCTTTTAAGGAAAGTTTTTCCAATTTTTTCCTCATTTGTTTTCATGTTTCCCTTTCAAAAAATTATGCTTAATGTTAAATTGGAAATGATGCACATTGCTTGTAAGTATATGAGACCACAAGAATGTAAAAATAACATCCTATGTAAAGGTAGAAAGAAAAATACGGAAACAAAAGCTGATATCTCTGAAATGAGACGGAATGGCGTCTGTGATTGATTCTCACATCAAATATTTTAATTGGTGAACCTGAAAAAATATAGAGTGAGCTGTGGTGACATGAATTAGAGTGCTAACACAAGTTAAATCCAGTCTAATAATTTTCTATGCCTAAGAAAGAAAATTCTCTTGAAAACAAAAAAATACATTTTCTGTTTGTTGTTCTTTAAACTTTGAGGGAAATTTATCCCAGTCTGCCATCCTAGTGTGCCAAAACTGCTGACTAAACAAGTATCTTTGACATGTTTTTGCATCTGTTACCTTGTGTAAGTTACCAAAGGCTCCCTGTCCAAAGCACTGGAGAACAGGACTTTGGAACTGAATCCACAGAGAACAGTATTCCTGTTTACGTAAATTAGCTGATAAGAAAACACATATCCAGCTTATGCTTTCAGTCTTGCTTCTCTTCTGGGCTGAGGCTGTACTTAGCAAAGATGGCTCTATATAGCTGGGTGCTATATCCTTCCTACTCTTGGAAGAGTTTCCCAGGGAGGTGGAGAATAAGAGTTTGAATCCACTCAAGTTGAGGTTTATCTTTCTGCAGAAGAGCTCTGACTTGACGTACTAAAGACTAAAGGAGGAAAAGGCATGTAGGGAACCTTACTGTTGAATAGTGGTTATGCACTTGTATGAAGGCTTTTACGACTATCAGTCTGCATTTAGTTGCCTAAATCTCATTCAAGTCTCTTTCTGGGTATGAATGCATCTTCCTATGTGGGCCTCAGTCTTTCTGTATCTCCAAGGATAGTTACAGTTGGAGAATAAATTCCTCAGAACCTGTAAAATACTGATCTATGGTGATAACCTTGGCTGTCCAAGATAACTCCATGAAATATGGTCGAGCATCTGGTTCATGTCTTTTCTGGGTTTGTAGTAGTAATAGTATTACTTTACATAGGAATAGTAGCAAAAAATGTCCTTGAAGTTGTAGAATGTAACTTGGGATGAGTTATTATTGTTACATTTCTTGAAGGCTTTGGGCAGTGCGTACAAAAAGCCAATAGTACTTTGCAAAAGGTAGTGGTGGTTGGAAGATTTGGAGAAGAATGCAGTGCTTGCCTGTTCCGGCTGGACTAGAGAAACAAGTGAAACAAAAGTCTACACAGGAGTCTGCTTTAATCCATCATTCTATTTTATGAAGCATCACACAGCATTTTCACCAATTAGCATTTGTCAGCAGTCTAAGTAAGGGCTACAGGGTTATTTAAGGAAAAAGCTGGCAACCTATTTCATAGTCACTGACTCCTCACTTGGCAGCATCACTCTTGGAGGGCTTGGGTAGTACCCAGCAGTTGCTGACCTATTTGAGGAAAATCGTGTAAATCTATAATCCAGCGGTAAATCTGAAAGACAGAAACATACCACATCTGATTAGCAACACAACCCATATCACATAAAAAATAAGCCTGTAGTGAATAGCAATACTTCTTAAGACCTTGAGCTGTTTGCTCACTAGCTTTAGAACTCAATCAGATTGTGTGATTACATATTTACTGGATGTGTTCAGCTGTCCAAAGGATTGACTTTCAGAGTTTACTCAACTACAGCACAGGATATTCAGTTCCTTGATTGCTGAAATAATGCTAGTAATAGAAAATGATTTAATTAATGCTGGAAAAGTAAACAAAAATCTTCATTGAGCCTAGATGGCCTTTTCCCACTAGAACACTTTCACATTCATTTCTCAATTTGTCACCTTTCCCTAGAAATCAGCAATCTACTCATAAGAGGGCTATGTTTAAAACAAAAGAGTCTGTTTGTTTTTTTTTGGTTGGGTTTGGTTTTGGTTATTATAGCAAAATTCCCCAAAGGCACCCGCTCTTAGACCTTCCTGCAGTCCAGTGTTAACAACATCATTTTGTATTAATTCTTAGAAATCTGCCCTTGTAACTTGGCGTACTCATCACATCCAGTTTGTAAAGAACACTGAATGCATTAAAATAGTTCTGAACAGTCAAAGCTTTCTTTTCTGCACCTTTTTAAAAAACCTCTTTGCTGCCAGCAGTGACCCACCCACCCTCACAGCCAGAAAACTGATACTTCACATGCTCACCTCGTACTCAAAGTTCAAGAAACGAAATTAAAGCCCCACACAAATGAAACCTCATTCACAAAACAATCACCATTACAATAAATGAAAAAAAACCCTAAACCAAACAAAAAGCCAAAAAATCGTTAGCTCCTCTCCAGCTTGTCTGTTTAGAACCAAAGCAAAAGATAAAAACGATTACTCAGCTCATCTGAACATTTATTAAGGACAACTGTTACCTTTTTATTTTGGAGTATGTCTGGGGCAATGATATGCTATCAGTGTGCTACAATTCTTTTTTTATTTTTTTTTTAATTTTTTTTTTTTTAATTAAGCAGCATTTGTGAAACAGAAAACGCGATCTTAGCAGTTTTGGCACAAACAACAGGAAGTTCAGGTCTGTCTCACAAGTGATTCACAGGCAGGCACCAGGACAGCATCCAGGTCTGCAGCTTTAAAGCCATACTAAACATAACTAAAGCAAGCAAATTAGTACTTAGATCCAGCTGAAAAATCACATAGAGTCTTGAACGAAGTACGACTGGGAGGAGACTTGATTGGAAGTAAATTAAGCTTTATTAAGTGGGTTACTTCAGCTTGTCAGAGTACATTTTCTCATTTGGTTGGAGTCGAGCACAGCACAAGAGGCAGATGTTTTTCTAGTCTGCAAAGACCCAGTGGATTTACTGGCTGCTGAGTCTATTTATGACAGCTCTGTTTAAAACAAAGGTTTCCAAAATAACAAATAATAATGAAAAAGAAGGCGAGTATTTCTGAGTATCTTTATGAGCTATAAAAACACATGCCATACAGTTATTTTTATATAAAAGCTTTCACTAGCTTTTTAGTCTAGCAGTCTGGAGTCTCCCAAGAGTAGTTTAACCAAAGAGAAGCAAAAATGGGGCAGACTTGCTGCAGAGTCGCTTATACTGAAGAGAAGAGTCATTTGGATCAAAATGGTCATTTTGCTGATATTTCCTGTTAAATTAGCTTTACACAATCAGTATAAACACCAAACCCATACAATAGACAATGCATAAGACACCAAAAGAGAATAATTACCTTTTTACATATTCAAACTCCAATTTATCTATTTAAATACTGCTTTTGTCTGAGCAAGTTGACTTTGGAAGATGACCAGAAGGTACTTATATTTAAAAATGTTGCCCAGGGCATCCCTGAAAATTGCATGAATCATGAACCTGACACTATTCTTCACCTATGAAGCAGATTTTATGTATCACATAGGAAAAATCTTCATGTATTTTCATTTTTTTTTTCAGCAGTGATTTTATTTGCTGCATCTGTTTTGCCCAGAATATGCAATGTTTTATATTACTGCTTGATTTCTGACAAAATCTGAACTGATCAGAAAGGCATACTTGGAATCTTGGTAACTATAAATAAAAACACAGTGGGGGGACACCTTATAGCAATCTTACGATACCTAAGGTGGTCTACAAGAAATCTGGAGAAGGATAAGACAAGGGGTAATGGGTTTAAATTGAAGGAGGTGAGATTTAAATTAGGTATTAGGAAAAAATTCTGCACTATAAGGGTGCTGAGGCACTGGCACAGGTTGCCCAGAGAAGTTGTGACTGCCCCATCCCTGGCAGTGTTCCAGGCCAGGCTGGATGGGGCTTTGAGCAACCTGGTCTAGTGGTAGGGGGGTTGGAACTAACCAGATGATCTTTAAGGTCGCTTTCACTCTAATCATTCTGTGATTCTATGATGCTATGAATAATGTGAAGAATACAGGGATAAAATGAATATTTATTTGTTTTTTACTGGGGGAATGCAACATCCATATACTAAAAAAAAAAAAAACCCAGAAAATCCAGAAACTGTCATAGATGAAGACTGCTCATTTAAACTAAATTTTTTGAAAACTTTTCAACTTAAATCAAAATGAAGTTGCCCTGGATTGCAAAAGTATCATTTGAAATGTACAGCAATGTTCAATCCATCTTCTTTTAATGTAAATGGCAGTGGTATCACTAGGTGCAACAATACTGTCTCATCAACAAAAACCAGTGATACAGGTCTGCAGTCTGCCTTCTGGACATAGCAGCAATTAATTTAATATCTGGTCTTAACGCATAGTATCACTGCAGACATAAAGAAATAAGCAGCTCCATTTTCACTACACTGACATGCTTGCACAAGCCACAGCTTGATGCAAAGGCATGCAAAAAATAAGATACAGTACTTGATAATAAAAGCAATCTCAGGAAAGAAAACCAAACAAATGTTGCTTATTTCCAAGTTGTTTGTTTCCTCGTGGTTCTGCCAGTAAATTTCTTCAGGTTCTGCTACTGTGCGTGCTCACAACTGCTGCTGTCATGGTATACCTCTGCATCTTGGCACCTACATCCCACCTAACCCTGATAGAAAGTCCTACAGTAGATAGTGGGCAGATATCCAGTCCTCTCTGAGTGATAATTTGATAGCAAGGCTCTAATTGGTCTTAACCTACACTGATGATAAATTCAGCATAAAACTCATCCAACATTGCCACTATCCTGAAAAAAAAACAACCAACAACCCCAAACCCAGAACAACCACCCTGAACAAACTAAACAGCATGAGGCTGGAAGAATTAACTAGCTGGCTGTACCCAATTGCTTCAGCACAATTCCAGAATTTTTCTGTCATGTGGGCAATTCTTTTTTTTGTTCCCAAGACACATAGGCTTTATACATTTAGAGCTGTAGACTTTTAGAAATAGGACATGGAGGGTCCCTTTCTAGATCAACAGAAATGTATCACCCTGAATTTCAGTCCCATTCCTTTCTTGGCTCCCACTCCAGAGCCTGAGTGCAAGTGGGTGATGAAAACCACTTCTTTCCCTCTGCAGTGACCATTCAGGATTATTAGCATTTCCGAAGAGCTTGCTCAACCCTCATGGGTTATATGCTGTAGGCTGAGCTGAGAAGCAGGAGTCCTGCCCTGCCCTACCTTGCCTAAAGGACTCCAGCTGGTGTAAATAACCTGGCAATGATGATATTTAAACAGCAACCACTGTCAGTAACTGTGTTCCAGCTGCTGTGTTCCAGTTATCCGGACCTAGGTATTAAGTGACATTAATTACAACATTGTGCTCTGATGCTTATGTATAACCATATTGACACATCTATTTAGGTGTTACGGATGGGTTTATTTCACAACATCTCAGTTTCTGTGTGCTGTTCAGTTAGTGTAAGCCAAGTAAATGAAAGCCACAAGGTTTTATCAGAAGAAAAATCAGAGTTCCAGCCACAAAGAAGGAAAAGGAAACCACAAGAAGAAGGGAAAACGTAATATTCTCAATGAGTGATCAGGAAAATATTTGAGTAACTGAATGGAAGACAATTATAATCTAATCCAGACACAGGCCTGCTTGATAAACTCAATGCTCACTTCTAATATTTTCTTTTTTTTTTTTTTTTTGAGATTTCCCTGAACAAACCAACACATTACGCAAATACAATCTTAACCAAGCTTTTTAGATGAAAGGCTTTTTTTTTTTTTTTCAATTAAAAGCACAGTCCAAGACTGAAACAGATTTCTCCCAAAATGCGCAGCAGAAATGTCAGGGAACATTTTGCAATATTGACCAACAAAAGCAAAGCCAACATTTTTTAAGCATGACACCACAGCAGCATCCCTGTGACGAGGGAGAAGCCTTACAGAAAGCAGAACTCCCCTCCCCTCACTGAAATCTGCAGTCAGCGCCCAGCAGAGATCTTCCAGTAAACAGCAGGGTTATGTTCTTAACTGAATTCAAATATATCGTCCCGTTTATCACCAAGAAAAAGGCACAGGGAAGAAAACTAAAACCTCACTAGTGAAACTCAAGTTTTAACTTGAAAAACGTTTAAAATACTTAATTATGGCAAATCTCAGAAAGCAAACAGAGCTCCATCTTACAGCTCAGCATCCAGGTGGTGTGACTGCAGAGGCAGACTGCCAGTCAGTCAGTATCAATTCCCCTTTTACAGGAATTCCAGTAATTTAGATTGGCTTAGCTGATTTACCATACATGTTTCCTTGTATTTCAAGGTTGCTAATGAAGAAGAAGGAAAATACTAATTTCTTAACACTAACAATTTCTAATAATAATTTCTTAACAGTGACTGTAAGCACAGCTGCTGCAGGGGAGCTCACCAGTCTGGCTGTACTGTTGACCCTTTACTGCAAGTAAATGATAATGGGTGTTGGGTTTGTCTGAATACTCAATGTGTTTATCTCCTGACCCATTTTTACTTTATAACAGCCAAAGCAGTAAGAGCTCCGAGCATGAGCAAGCAGACTAGTGGTAAAAAGGAAAAATACCCAAGGTCACAAGTAAGTTTATCTGATAGCAGTTATTTTTAGCAAAACTTCTATGGCTGATTTTCCTAAACAGAAAGTCAGATGTTTGCTGTACTAAAACAAAGCTCCTGAAATGCTGAACAAAAGGAAAGCGTTCCTTCTATCAATTACATGAAAGTCTGCTGCTGTCTACACACTCTGAGACTCAAAGGTTAGACAGGAGGAGGCAGCGTATCTGTGCAGTGTTGTATGGGAAAGGGGGGACCCTTCAGCATAGGTATGCCTTATAGAAGGAAGTTGCTAAAACTCCTGAGTTTGGATGTAATCTGTGATATGAGGCAGTGCAGTTTATTTCTGGGCATTCAGGAATAAAGCCAATTAACTAAGCCCTTTGGAGGGAAGGCATTTTTCTTATTGTTCATCCAGTTACATTCCTGGGCATCCTGGAATAAAGGAAGAAAGACTAAAACTAGCCTCAGTGAAAATACAGGTTTGCTGCTTTAATTACACCTCCATGGGAGCTTTTGCCAATATAGGTGTATTGGTTGGAGATCCTGCCTGTGGATGTGCCAGTAGATATTTGTAGTATGATCTTGGCTTGAGGAAGATCTTCGCTGCCACTGGGGTTTATCGCTGGTTACTATTCTGATGTATATAACATGGAAGATTGTAACATTGGAGAAAACCCAAGTGGCAAACTGTGGGGAGATGTGGAGTAGCAGCTTCACTGTAAGAGTTTTGCAGATGGATGAGTGCCTGAGGGATGGAAAGACCATGCCATTGTTGCAATTGCCTGTGGTGTGCAGTTTTACCACAATTATCTTGGGAGTAACAATGAGCATTACTTTGGGTCTACCCTATGCAGAAAGGACTGATGACTCTGGCTTGAACAGAACAGCTGTGCACAAGGCATGCACTACACTTGCATCTGAGCCTAATAGAGTCTGCAGCAAAGGAAAATAGAAATTAATTTGCTGTTTTGCATTTATGAAAGAAAACATTATTTGTACATGAGAGAAATTTCTCTCATTTTCATTTTAGTTTAAATGGTTATTTTTGGAGATCCCTGGAGAAGATAGCCCTGTGTGGTTCTCTGCTTGATCTGGAACTGATCAAAAGAAAAAATTGGACCATAATATTTTTAAATATTTAGATGAAGACTTAATCTAAAAGAAATCCTAGGAGAATGCCGCGATCCTAGTAGCAGGTGTTAGTCTTTTAGGAATCTGTTAATTAATTTCTGTTGGAATGACTCATTCTGGATCTAAGAGCAGTGGGAAGGTCTTCTGAGGTAAATTGAAGAAATTAGCCCGAAAAGCAATTGTTTGAGATGACAGGTATTTCTGATTGATTAAGAAAAAGAAATAAGTTGCATTTGAGACAGTGCAGGGGGTATATTAAGATAAGTGCAGTGATGATATACCCCTTTACTTTCATTTTGAGGTAAACTCACCAAGATCTAACTTACTCTTCAAACTTGGGTTAATGTTGTCATGTTTCCCTCTCTTGTAAAACAAATGCTTTCTGTTCCCTATTTTTTTTCCTTTGGATGGTTTACAAACATTGGTTACCTTAAGGTAAAAAGCCCCACACAGAGACACATTAAGCCTCTATTGGGTTTTTTTGGTGTATTTTACCATCTAAATCCAGAGGGAATATGTTAGGCACCAATCCAGAGTACATAAATGCTGCCAGCAACATTTTCTTGTACATGTGAGGTTGCAGGTTGTGTAAAATTTCAGCCTGATCAAAGAAATATTTCCAATATTTCTAATACTTGGTGACTTACCTATTTCCACATTTTTCACACGTAAAAATTACCAACACTTCCTATTACCAACCAGTGTTTTTAAAGAAGTGATCGAAACCGACCTTGTAAGTCTGCGATCCAGTGAAACCCCAATTATAGCTATAATTACAGCCTGCAAATGAAATTATGCTGCCTGAGTTGAAGGATAACTTTAAAACCCTTTCTTAATGAGTTGCTCATGAGTTCTCCCTTTAATCTTTTAGAGGCAGCTGTACTTTGATATCTCACAGAACAGAATAACGATGGCAGGAACATTTCTGTCAGTTATTGGCTAGGAAGTAATCTTTCGGGTTCTGCATGATTTGACACAGCCTTCAGGGGCACAAGTCAGTACACCTTTATGGAGGCGGAAAGAAAGGCTGATCAAACTGTAGTACACTGAAAGCTGTCCTTTCTATGTTGAAAATTACTACCAAGGAGTCAAGTCCTTTGGAAAAGCTGGGGTTTCAGACCCTTTGGGTCATGAAGACTTTTTATAAGCTAGTTCTTATTTACTGAATAATAATTTGTTATGGTTGAAATGCAGCTGATGGTTGGTTTCAGTTATGTTTTGCAGCTGAAAAAAAGAAATGCATTATATTTGTCTGTTCTGTTGAGTATGTTTTTCTTTCTGTTAAATGAAGAACACTGAAACTAGTGTCCTGGATCAGAGATATAAGATTTACATTATCTGATGCTTTTCAACTTACTTTTCAACTTAGAGAAAGATGCTGTAAATACATTCAGAACATGTATCTTCTCTCTAGTAATTTATCTTTGCTACCTGTTTTTTCACTGGCATCAAAACCTCAGAACCACAGAAATGTTGTTGTATATGTATACCGATATTCACCAAATGTAAAAAAATATATTTCTTGCATAAAAAGTTTCATTATAAAAATGAGCTCTTTGGACTTTTAATAGCAACTACTAGTTACAGCAGCTAAGCCCCAAAGCAGTTTAAATCTTCAGAGCATTTTGATAAACTTAGTCTTTAGATGATATTGCATAGATACCTTTTTACACTGTACCTGCTAAGTAAAAAGCATGGTTTTAAGATAAAGTATTAAATAGAACAGGTTACTGCTAATTAACAAGTAACATATAATAAAGATAGTTCTATATATTTAAGGAAATTCTATGCTATTATTGTATTATTTGAATTATTAAGAACACATAGTTATCACTCTAGCTACAGGAAACCCTAATTTAATTTTAACAGGAGCAGGATTTGACTTTAGATGATGTAATGTCAATGAAAAACATAGTATTAATGTATTAAAATATGGGTGATTTTAATCTTCAACTATAATTATGAATGATACTGTTCAGGATATAGAAGTGGGTATGCAGCTACATGGTTAGTGAAATTCATGAATCCATAGTAATAGTTGTTTCAAGGGTATTCACCTTCAAAATACATGTTTAAGAAAGAGCTTGAAGTTTGCAATTTGTAGTTGGTCTGTGATGGGCAACCCAGCTATATGCAACCCATGCGTTGCCAGTACTGGTGCCCCAGCCACAGCTTCCTCGGGCTTTCCACTGTGCAGCTAATTTGCAACTCTAAGCAGAAACATGAACTTCTCTGCCATGGTTCACTGGCAATTTTATCATTATATTTATACAGCAAGCAGGCTGACGACTCAAACTCCTGCAGAAACTGTCAGGGTACAGATCTGTAAGTGTCATTAAAGAGACAGCTTTGGTGAATTATAATGGATATTTTTCTCTTGTACTAACTAACTGAAATACCAATAAGGTGTGAAGAAAAACTAATGCACCCATATGGGCAAAGCATTGTAAGATTTCATACAGCATGCGAGATTTAAAAGACTGTATTATCCTCATGCATGACACAAACTTGGTTATCAAATCACCAAGATGGAATAAGATCTGTCTCCACAGCACATTTACCATTGAACTAATTCTTCTCTGAAACTCAAGAGATTTGCAACTTTGCTCAATCATCTCCTATACTTGCTTGCAATAATTTTTAACCTTATGATAAACCTCACCACTCAGAGGTTATGAGACAAGTTCAGGAGACCAGGTTAAGTAACAATCATGAAATTTAAAAAAAGGGGTATTTTTTGGGGATTCTCCTTATTAGGATTTAGACCCCACTTAAGCTTTTCTTTGCAATTAAGAAAAAAAATCCAACTTACTAATATTCCCCCATAAACTCTGAAATTTCAGTTACTCATCAGTGAATTTTTTGAAGCGGTACTTTTATAAAAATACCAGCCATAATGAGACTTAAATGAGAAGCATTAGCTTGAAATATGTGTATCAATTTTAGAATCAAAGAATTGTTTAACCAATACTCATCTGCAATGATAGCACCAGCTACCGTTTATTTTACGAATTTTTTCCTACAAAAATTTGCCTAGTAAATAAGATATTATTTAGATTTGATCTTCTTTGTAAATCAGGGAGATCTTTTGTAATTATTGTTGAAATTCCTATGTGATGCAGGGCATATAATCATTTACATAGGTGGAAATTTGATCAGATGGCTATCGTGCAAAAGAAAGTAAAGTTCAGATTATTTAGGAACAGGAGATAACATCTCTCATGGATGTCTCATACCAAACTCTCTGAAGTGGAGGAAGATGTATCAGAAACTGATTTATGCAAAATGTCATTTTTCAGACAGACCCCTACATATTTATTTTCCATATGTGAGCTTGAATGTAACATTCCCATGGTAATGGATCCTGGTTTGGGAATTTCAGTGTGCTTGAAAATGGTCAAAATCTGTAAGCGAGCTGCAAATGAGGAGAGATTCAACAGCAGAAAAGTGAAGAAATGGATGTGTGATCAAGGCATGTAGAATAATCAGGAGTAGGGGCATTGGCTTTAACTATTTTAGTAACCATGTATTGTCAATATAATCATGAACTCATCAGTTTTCTAATACTTGAGAAAAACTTCCCTGCCTACTGAAAGTGGGTAGGGAGAATTAGCTCATGAAGACTTGCAAAATACTTAGGAAACTTTCAGTTTAGCTCATCTTCTACAATTACAAAGATATATCCATAATTTTACTCTTCAGTTAAACCTTTCTAGTGTCACCTCAATATCAAAGTGATAATGTCTTAAATGACATTATCTGATTGACCTTTATCTGATTTCCACTCCAAACTGAGGAAGGTACACAGAAGGTATTATAGAGGATCCTTTCTGCCCTTTGGGCAATTCTAACAATAAACAAAACGTCCTGTTTCATGCACAAGGAGACTGCCAGTTCCCGTTCAGGGACTGTCAGAGGAGTTTAGATGACAAACTATGACACAATAATCTGCAATCCTACTAAAACTTTCCTTGCCAGAGGTGAGATTAAAGTTCCAAATTTCTGATGCATCTTTGAATGCAAACACCTTTTGAGTCAGATACTCAATTTTTAAGTAAAGATGACTACAGAAGATAGAAGAATGACTACATTCAGGAACACAGAAAGCTAATCCAGAATGGATTGGATTATTTTTCCACAAAGTTGTCTTTTCCTAATTACATATACAAACTGTGTATATGCTCTGTTATTTTATACTTTGAATGGCCAAAACTGCAACAGCAGCATTCCCTGTGAAACCCTTTTCCTACAATGCTCTTTGCATCAGATTAGTTATGTGTACAAATTCTTCAGGTGAACTATCAGAAGGCATCTTCACCAAACTCACAACATCTTGGTGAAAGAAGAGAACTGTCTAAGATGTTTCTATTACAACTTCTCAATCCAGATCTACAGTTTTTTACTTCTTTTGACATATTTCCTCTATTTAAAAAAATGGAAACAAGCGTGAAGGGTTCTATTACCAAAAATGAATTTCTGATAACTTTCTCAAAAAATTCTCCTATGAACTTTGATGACAGTGAGTTATTTTTGTAAAACACTGCTAGTATCGAATAACACTGAATAGCTTTTGGAGTAGTTTTTTTTCAATGAAAAATGTCTCTTCAGAAGTAAACGAAGCTGTTCTTTATGCACAGATATATGCTGCATCC
The DNA here is from genome assembly GCA_039877255.1 of Loriculus beryllinus. Lineage (NCBI taxonomy): Eukaryota > Metazoa > Chordata > Aves > Psittaciformes > Psittacidae > Loriculus > Loriculus beryllinus. The sequence goes on along the minus strand of JBCJKH010067036.1, from coordinate 55,884 downwards.
AAACAACATGAACCAATTTTAAAGTCAGCACAGCAGTAATTGCCTTTCACCAAATATTTCTGCAGACTGTAAACTGCTGGGATATTGAATTGTACATGGCACTTGCTATCACTCAGATAGAAGTAGAAAAGCCTGTTGAGACATTGCTTGTTGAGACATTGGAACTCACATGCGGCTGCAGCACACCTCTGAAGAGGAATTGCTCGTTTGGCTGGGTCAGGTTGGGCTATAGCTGCCAGGGCTATAGCAGCTGGTGGCGGGGAGATGGGCTCATAATATCAACACACAGGCAGCCTGGCTGCACGTCTGGGCTTGGGGGATCTTGAGTAAAGGCCTGTGTTTTTGCAGCTTGGCAGTGGCAAGTCCTCTGCTGGTAATTAAAGTAGATGAATAGAAAAGGAAAAGCTGGAGCGCATCAAACTCACATAACCCATTTGAATCTCTTTTAGCTAGTTATTCCCAAATAGCTGCAGTTGCAACTGCAGCCAAAAACTTCAGGGCTTGGCAAAGCAGGGGCTCTCACAGCTTGCTGTGACAGGATTCAGACAAGGTATTCGAGAGGATTCAGGAATTCCTCAACATCCATAATAATGAACATCTGCTCTTCAGTACAAACAAACAAGAAATACCACTCTCTGTAAGACGCAGAGATATTTTTTTACCTTCATCTTTGAATCTGCTTTCAGGCACACAGCTGCAAGTTAAAAATGTTATTTTTCCCTTGTCCTAGCTCTGAGGGATAGCTTTTGCAGACACCAGCCCCTGCCCCAGCACCAGTCTGATGCAGCGAGGGAGCGCCCACAGTGTCCTTTCTAATGGACGAGCAGACTCTGCAGGTGCTCCAGTGCTGATGACAGGCAGCTATCTGGCTCACTGATTTACACAGATAGGTCTTTCTGGTTCTCACCCCTTCATCTGTAGCTAGAAACTTGGTACGTTTTGTGTCTAGGGCCTTTGCTAGCTCTGCAAACTGAGCTGCGGTTGCGGGGAGCTGGCTGGGAGGCAGTTTCACAGAGTGTGGCTGACCCATGTGTTTCCTCTAGGCCAACGCTTCCAAAGCAAACTATAGAATGACTCTGGGAAAGGTACTGGAAGGGAGTTTTGCAGAAGTTACCTCTCCCTTGGCAAATGACCCTGGTATATTTGGGCTTTGTACCTTTAGGCTGAAATACAGACTGCAAGATGGCAAATATCTGAAGCATAAATAAATTGTGGCATAATATGAGTTTTCTGCTTTGAGATATTCTCACAGTGTACATACAGGTGTATAATATGGTTGCAAAGGATAGGTCTGTCGTGTTGTGGTGTAGAAATAACTGCTGGGCAAATCTGAAATCCTCTCTTGGAACAACTTCTTATTCTTTGGAGTTATGCATGAAGTAGGCAACAGATGCTGAACAGAAGGGTTGGTAAATTAAATGCTTACTGTGTTCTTCAGACAGCTAAGCACCCAATTAATTTATTCCTTTAGAGATGGTCTATTGATAAAGTTCAATAAGGCAAAATGATTGTGGATATATAGATACAGGGTCTTCACCACCACTTTATAATCCAACAATATGTACTGCAGTTGTAAAGTTATTGCAGCATTACTGCTACAGCTATTGCTAGGAACCACCCAAAATAATGTATGGTTTCCCCAGGGCTGAAAATTAGTGGAGATCAGAAGATCAGCCATAACTGAACCCTTGATGCAGCTTTGATGTAAGAAGGTAGAAAGCCTGAGCTGGATTCTCAGATGAATTCTTGGAGAACAAGACATTGCTGTGCTTGCCTTGTTTTCTGACTAAGGAGTATGTTTTAGGCTCCAGCTCCATCCATAATGACGCAGTTCCAAAAGCAATACACACATTAAAAGAGAGAAAAGCATGGTCCTAGGCATTCTTAGCTTCATTACATTCTTGTGTTTGTTCATCTCCCTTTCAACTGTAATGGGATAAGCAAGCTGATTGAAGAAGGATAACAAGCCACATCAGAGAGAAACATATTTGGAAGTGTAAAAACCCCAGCTAACTTTGCATGTATTTGTTTCCTAATGTAACTCACCATTGAAAGCAGAAACAGCAAAATACTGTGGGGAAGTCCTTACCAAGTTTAGGAACTAATTTAAATGCTGCATCCTGTTTCTAACCTAGAATGAATTAAACATCTAGTGTTTTCAGAGACAAACAGTAAGTTGTGTATCAGACAATTATTAAAAGCACAACCATCAAGGTAATTAATAGCCACTAGCATTAACTGTTGTGTGAAATGAACAGAGGTTTTTTTAGTGTATTTTGGATACATGTAATCTCAAAGATAGATTTACAGTACTACAAAATTACTATGAATACTACATATTCGTTAGGAAAAAGCCTGCCATCTTCCTTACCTGCTATTGCTTCAAGACTAGGGATTGCAATAGTGCTGTAAGTGCTAATACATTTACAGGACCATGTGCGAACTAAGGTTTCCTCTGCATTTTCCAGGCCTGGCAATCTGTCCATGAAGAAAGAGCCCCACTGTTTAGATACAGAGTAAGGAGCTTTCAGCTGATCCCCCTGAAAGAAAAATAAATAAATATGTAATTTAAAAAAAAAAAAAAATAAGATCCTTTCTCTATCCAACCACAAGCATTAGTTTAAGGAACTCCAGAATTTCTCAAATTTACTGGAAAAATGCTATTGTATCTCAGGAGAAATGTGACTTTAAAATGTTATAATTCAAATAACAGTCTCTTAACAGTAACAATCAATTCCTCCCATAAATCCCCAAGCTCCATTTTACACAATTTATGGATTCCCCAGCACATATAAAGGTGGCTTAAAATATTTTTCCCTTAAAAAAATCTTCTCTTTTCCCCATTTCTCTGTTTTTGGTAGTGTGAATAGCCTGCTGCCTTTCTCTGCTGGAGAAGCTGGGTAGCTGCAGCACCCAACCTAGACCTCCTTCCAGGAGAAAGGATTCTCCTGGTGCTGTATGGAGTAACTGTGAAGAACACATCATGCCACCTGTGTTACGTTATCTGTTTCTGAGTTGAGGAATGAGTGAGAACAAAGCTGCAGGATCCATGGGGAGCCATCCAGTTGCCCAGCAAATTGTGAATAATTGATTTTTTTTCATGTATATTTTCAGACAACAACATGTAGACTCATTATGTTTTAAAGAAATCATTAAAGCAGCATTGGGAAAGCTGATATTTTTAGCAGTTCATCTTGAAACCTGCTATATATTGCCAGAAAAAGCTCCAGGAAGCCTCTACAGAAAGATGAAAAAATGGAAAACAAAACGAAATACTATAGAAAATCTGTTCAAGTAATTTGGGTGCAAAGTAACTTTTCAGATGAACACAGTATAAAATAACAGATATCCCAGCATTTGCCTCCAGATTCGTGAAAAATGGGGCTTATTCAGCCTAGAGGAGAGAAGGCTCAGGGGAGACCTTAGAGTAGCTTCCAGTACCTAAAGGGGACTCACAAGAAACCTAGAGAGGTATTTTTATAAGAGTCAGTAGTGACAGGACAAGGGGGAATGGTTTTAAACTGAAAACAGGGGAGATTTAGACTAGATATCAGGGAGAAATTTTTCACTATGAGGGTGCTGAGGCACTGGCACAGGTTGCCCAGAGAATCTGTGGCTGCCCCATCCCTGGCCGTGTTCAAGGCCAGGTTGGCCAGGCTTGGAGCAACCTGGTCTAGTGGAAGGTGTCCCTGCCCATGGCAGGAGGGTTGGAACTGGATGAGCTTTAAGGTCCCTTCCAACCCAAACAAGTCTGTGATAAGATATGATTTAACCCCTTTCTTAATAGTTTTGAGAATCTGCTGGAATAATTTGTGTTTATGACACAGGTTTGTGGCTTCTGATCGCATGAAAGGTGTTGATCCAGCTGAACAGATCACATCAGTAAACACAGAGCCATTCTTTTTGTGATTCTGAGTTAATAGTTTTTTCTCTGAGCATAGCTGGGGGTGAGGAGGAAGTGTTGATTTGGGCAAGTATAAATAGTGGTTTCTGTCTTCTGATATAAATAGGTTGAGAAAAAAAACCCTTATCTTTTGTTTCAAAACAAGCAGTTAACTTAAGAGCTGGGCTCTTTTGTGGTTTTGGTTGGAGTTTTTTTGCTTCACACATGGGGACAGCATCTTTCCCTCCCCCTCAAATGTAATCTTTCCATACAAATCCTAGGATGTTAAGTCAGTTATAATAAAATGTATGAATTGCTGAATTGAAATCTGTTTGCCAGCTGGACTGCACAAGCAGAAAACTCGTAAGGCTACTAGAGCTGATGAATCAAAACAACTCCTCCAGTACTGGCCCACAGCATTTGCACAAAAGACAGGGCCTTGTTTACTGACGAAAGAAAAAACCTGAGGCTTCTGCTTTTCAAAATGTATGACTAATACAGCAGGCAATTAACACTGCAATCTGAGGAAATGAATTCATTTTTTAAGAGCTGAACCTCAGAGTGGGAATTTCTCCCCTATTACCAAGGAGTGACTTACATTTTGTATTTAGAGCCCAATCCCTTAGTAAAACCAAACCCAGCTAGGTATGAGTTTTGTCATCGAGTCACCTGGTAGAGAGCCCTCGCCATTTTGCTGCTGGCTTATCTCCACATGACTGGGATGGTTTGGCAGGCTAAAGCTTGATCTCAGATCTGGAAAGAGCTGTCAAAACTTTACCCACATCCTTAGGAAGTATTGGACATTGCTCCCTTTCCATTCCTAAGTGATGCCTAGAACAAGTCCGTATCTCATCTGCAGCTTACATAGTCTGCAGTGAAGGACAGACCACATACCATGAATCTACGCATCTGTGAAATGAAGCAAAAGTCCCCTGTTAACATCGCTGGTCCTTACTAGCCTGGAAGCACACGTTCAACAGTGGGGCTAGAAGCTCTGGAAAGTGCATCAGACACCCCTGTAGTCGTCAGACATGGGGTTGCTCTTGCAGCATGACAGTAGATCCTGGGAAGTGCGGAGCAATCCCTCTTTCTTAAGCAAAATCCCCAAGTATGTGGTTTGGTTTCAGGCATACTGGTGAGACAGTAGCAGGTCAGATGCTGATTGTGTCAGCTGAGGGTACAAAGCTTCAAAGACTAAATCTAGACTTTAGAGAAATAAAAGGATGGTATGAGGGTTCCCCAAGTCCCAGGGCTTTCCACTAAGTTGAACCACCTGGAATCCTTACTATCACCTTTGCTTTATTAACTGCAGACAAATAAGGCCTGTTAACAGAGCAAACAGAATCTGTTAATAGGACCCTTGGGTAACACTGGTTTGTCAGCTTACAAATGACCTTCTTAAAATACAAACAGGCAGGGAGCTGAGCTCTGAAGTTTTTCTACATTTGCTAGAGAGGTGAAAGAAAGAAGGATGCAAAGGAGACTGGAGTGGCAAATCAAGCTGTTGATATTTTTTAAAGGCATTAAATCTTTGCCATCATCTTTGCACCAAGTGCAGAGCACTAGGATTACTTTACTGCAGATGGTACTGATGGCTGTATGTTCTGTGACAAGCTAGTTAAACCATTATTGATCCTTAGTGCCAGAAAAAAAAATCAAAGCTTAAAATATGGTTTTGCTGGTATAATGGCAAGTATTTGAGGTGTCTCTACTAGCACAACTGTGCTGGTCACAACATTCAGATGTCCCTGAATAACTACGCTGGGTGTGCAAATGGGCAAGCCTGCCACCAGTCTAACTTTTGCCCAGACCCTGTGTCGTGGTTTAAACCCAGCCACGCAGCTCATTCACTCACTCAACCCCTCCTTTCTTGCTCTCCCCTTACTCCTGGAGGGATGGGGAGGAGAATCAAAACAATGCAACTCCCACAGGTTGAGATAAGAACAGTTTAGTAACTAAGGTATAACACAAATCACTACTGCTACCACCAAT
>JBCJKH010067036.1:28385-49909 GCA_039877255.1 Loriculus beryllinus | reverse complement strand
GTGCTCAGGCATTGGAACAGGCTGCCCAGGGCAGGGCTGCAGGCACCGTCCCTGCAAGTGTTCACACAGTGTGGAGATGAGGCCTCAGTGCCATGGGGCAGGGGTGGCCTGGGCAGGGATGGGGTAAGGTTGGACTGGATGAGCTTGAAGGGCTTTTCCAACCTGGCTGATGCTGTGATCTGTATATTAGATTTGGGTATCCTCAATTCATGGAAACTCCTGTGCACAGAAGAGCCAAATGGGAATGCCGATCCAAGGGTGAGGAAAGTTGCAACTATTCCTTGCAGTTCCCATGCAGCCACATTTACATGTGCTTGTCCCAAGTGAGAACAGAGTATCAGCTTCAAAAGCACTGATCCATCATTTAAGAACCTAACAATCTACTGCAAAACTTAAAACAAGCAACAATATTGGTTGATGCAGGTTACACAACAGGGAGAAAGCAGAAAGGAAACATGCTCAGATCTTGTACGTTTGCACATAGACTTCAGGGTGACTGAGAACATCATCTAAGGTTGTGGCTGCATTGGGGAAAGGAAAACAAGCTGAAACCCCAGCAGAGCTGCTTTTTGGCTCAGGGCCCAGAGCAGTGGGTGGGAGGTGGGAGAGGGGAGCACACAGCCTCTGCCCAGGTACAATGCATTTGTCCACAGCAAAACCAAATCAACACCTCAGCTTAAAACTGCTCCTGAGAAGCTGTTTGTCGTGGTTTAAGCCCAGCCGTAAACCACACCACACAGTCTTTGTCTCACTCCACCACTTCCCCGTCCCCACTCCCGGAGGGATGGGGAGGAGAATCAAAAGGATGTAACTCCCACAGGTTGACATAAGAGCAGCCCAGTAACTAAGATATAACACAAATCACTACTGCTACCACCAATAATGATAAGGGAAATAACAAGGGGAGAGGATACAACCGCTCACCACCAGCCGACTGATACCCAGCCCAACCGAGCAGTGATCTCACCCTTCCAGGTAACTGCCCCCAGTTTACATAGTGGGCATGACGTGCTGTGGTATGGAATAACTCTTTGGTCAGTTTGGGTCAGGTGTCCTGTCCCTGCTTCCTCCCAGCTTCCCCTCCTCCCTGGCAGAGCATGAGACTCAGAAAGTCCTTGGTCAGACAAAATATCTGAGCAGTAACTAAAAACATTGGTGTTATCAGTTCTATTCCCAGGCTGAAAGTCAAAAACACAGTGCTGCACCAGCTACTAAGAAGAAATAAAAATGACTGCTATTGCTAAACCCAGGACACCCTGCCACCCGCAAGTCATACGCAAATACAAAACATTTCAGGCTGTTCCTGAAAGTACTATCAGATTTGTGTTACAGATAAATGGGAATAAGAGACAGAGCCAAAAGGCACAGAGTAATTAGCCTTGTCTATGGTCATGGCAAGGGAGTCTCTGAAATCTGGGGGGTTTAAGGGCCCTGACCCCTCCAACGAGCTAATCACTAGGCAATACCATAAAAATTAATTTTACTTCTAAATGCAAAAATATCTGTATCTGCCAATAAATTCTTTGATTCCTGACCCATTCATTCCTATAGCCCCAGGGTTCTTTTGCTGACTAGCTCCTCTGTGCTTCCCTTGAAATCCTATGACAAATTCCAGCTTTTCTTTGAGTTTTAATTGGTGGACTTGATCACACATTTAAAGAACAGAAGGCAAAAACAAAGCCTGCAGCCAAGCAAACAAATCCCCACATCTGGGGGGAATCTTGTTTCAAAACAGTGCTTGATATTCCCTCCCCCCCTCCATGCTGCAATACACTTAGAAGTAATTGCAGGAATAGTTTTTAGTTTGTTATTCTCTTACTCATTTGGTTATGACTCATATACTTGAAAGAACTGCAGGAGTTCCCACAATTTCAGTGTTACGGGTATCTGGCTAATATCATGCAATTAACTGAAGGGAAAAGACAAAAACTGCTAATGAAAATGGAAATTACTAGCCTCTCAGTTTGTGTGTGAGGAGGTTGTTCACTTTCTGTCTCTTCATTAGTGGTGAAATACCAGTTAAACAACTGATAACAGGTTTTTGTAAATTACTTCAGAAATATGTAATTGCAAATTAGCAGTAATACTTTATTTCTTTAATAATATTTTGTAAAGATTGATAGAAGGGAGGACTGCATATTGTATTAAATTTTCAGTCCCTCTCTGCACATACAGCATGGCATAGGAAATCTGCAACAGTGGTGTACTTTTTTATTGCCAGTGAATGACCAGGCTGATGAACAAGACTAAATCTAATCTGTTAGTGCCCAGTTTTCCAAAAACACCTGACATTGTACAATCCTTTGAATTGGCTTTTTTCCTCTTTTAACCAAAGGGTTAATGAGAGAAATTGATGGGGGAAATGAAAATAAAACTTTCACAGGCTTGTAAAGGGAGTCCCTTTGAACTAGTCCTGTTAAGTTAGTGGTGTCAAGTCAACTGCAGAGATATGGATGTGACCTGTTCAGACTCCAGTGAGCAGCGTGGTAATGAAATAACACCACTGACCTGCCACGGCCCCTCTGGTTCAGGTTCCTTTAATCAACACAATTCATTTCTCCCTTGCTTGCTTGCTGTCAGTGGTAGCGGATGTAAACTGCACAGGGGTTGTGTGTGGCAGCTGCAGTGTCTCCCCAAGATACTGCAATCTCTTATCAGGAATTCTACAGCGGTAGTAAAATGTCAAGCACCTGTCTAAAAGTCTCAATTTCCTGCTTGATAACTGCAGTGATAGAAAAGATGGATCTTGTAAGCAGTCAGCCAGAGGTACTGCAACAACAGAAAACCAAATCATCATGATTTCTTTGTACTTCCAGGAAAATAAACATTTTCTGTCTGGCTGTTTAAAAATGTGTGTTTCAAAAGCATATATTGAACATGCTTAAGAAACAATAATTGAATAAAAAACCCCAAACCTCACAGAAATGTAAGCTCTTATGCAGCAATGCAGCAGTGTCCAGCCAGAGAATGAACAAATTTATGGAGAAGAATTGAGTTATTTTTATAGCATTAATTAATTAAATCAAATTATATTAACCTAGGTAGCACTACTACTACTCTTCCTTTCCCTCCAACCCCCATTTACTGAGAAACGTTTTTCTCGATAGGAGACTTGACTTTGTCTTCATTTTTGTATTAACCCAGGAAATAACCTAAGCATTATTATATTTCCGTATTTCAGTGACTGAAGTGTCCTTGTCTGAGCTTAGTTTAGAAATCAGCATAGTAAGGAACATATAGATGCATCTATTAAAAAACAAGTAGAGAAATAGATGTCACATCTATATTGTTTTAGTACCACTGAAGATACCATTTTCTCTATAAAAAACAGGGGCTTTAAAAATGCTTCTTAGTTGGATTAAACCCATTTCTTGAATAAAAGCACCCCCAAAAAAACCTTCCTATCAGTAAGTTAACTTTTTAATCACAAAGAGTAACTATTAATTAAAACCAAAAAGGTTAAGTGCTTTTCAAAGCAAACTGCAAAAGGCATACGTATATCTCTCTGCAATTAGAAGAAAGTGGCCTATTTATTTAGGAACATAAGAAAACAAGAAACAGTCCAAATGGAGAGTAAAGCTGCACCCTATTTCCTACACAGGACACACTGGATGTACAGTGCTGCCGTGTTGGCCATCTGAATGCTGTTCTTATCTATTCTGTCCTTTGGCAGAGAAGAGAATGATAAACTATAGTAACCTTCCACATTCTATGGGAGGATTAAAGAGTATCTGTAGTGCTAAGGCCCTGCTTCCCAGCTGTGATCAACCTAAAATCACATTATTTATCTGAGGTAACTATGAGTAGTCTGTATTGGACCAGACTTTGAAACAGTCCCTCTTACCTGAGCGCAGCTGCTACCAAAATAAACAACCTACAAGGGAAGCAGCAAATCACAAATTCTTTGTATATATAGAAATCACAAGAAAACTCTATCTCACAGACAGAGAAAGAAAGCTTTAAAACTGCCTAATAAGAATTCCTCTGTGTTTACAGTTGGCTAGAACATGCAGGGAAATGTCTTGAACTTAGCAGAGTTCAGGCGCTGGATCTGTGATAAGCACCATGAAATTTCTCCTTGTAGGACAGAGAACAGGTTCTTGTAACTGAAAAGGAGAAACTTTTTTGGTAAGGGAAAGCACATACAGCTCTTTTTCTGAGGTTGGTGATTTAGCTCTGGGTAGAGGCTCTGTGTCACCCATGCAATGCTGAGCTGGAACAGAGTGGCATCCTCCTGGTGCGGCCAGGAGGATGTCTGCGGGGGATGCTGATTCTGCCAGCACCCTGATAAGATAAGCAGGTTCATTCTCAGCACAGGTGGCATAAGGCTTTTTTGCATTTTTCTTTATTTTGTTCCAGGAAACACCTGCAAGGAACCCTTACCTCATATTTTCCTTTCTTCTCCAAGGGCTCAGAATCACCCTCCTCAGTCATTGCAACTTTGTCCCCTAGAAGCTCCTCTAAGATGAAGACAGTTTCCCAGTTGCTATAGTGACGAGCTGGGAAAATATCTGAGTGCATGCTGTCACCAAAATAAACAACCTACAAGGGAAGCAGCAAATTAAAAGTCCGTTGTATCTGAGGAAAACACAAGCAAACTATTTTACAGAGAACGAAAAAGAGCTTCAAAAAAACCTAATAAAAATTCCTCTATGTTTACAGTTGGTAATGACACACACAGATCTTAATGTCACAGCTTGAGGGTTTATCTTTAACCAAATCTATAAGGAAAAGGCTGGCCCTCATGCTCTCACCCCCCAGGGACATTGGACGGGGATGCCCAGCTGCAACTGGCAGAGGGGACACCACTGAGTTTTTTGACTGACAAAAATACCCTGCCAAGAAGCAATGGAAAAAAACTACCGAGAAAATACACTACAGAATGGGAATTCATTTTGGACAACTCTGAAACAGGGCAAAACACACAGCATTTGTTGATGACTGACAACTGTTCTGTGCCCACTAGGGTTTACCCATTAGGGAAAATGTGGTCCCACCGTCCTCAGCGGGCATTTTCACCCATCCAGACCTGTAATTTAAATAACATGATCCTAGTTTTCACTGATGTCACCTTTTAATCAATTTGTTCTATTTCCACAGGGAGATTGTTTTTTTCCTGTTTACAGTCTGATTCACCCCCAAGCTGCTGAAATGCATGACCATGTACACAGGATAAAACATCTAGGAAATTTACATATTCTAATGATAAGGAGACTCATATGCTACTTCCAGTTCTGGACTGCAGTCTTTTAGACAAGAGTAAGTGTAACCAGAATGAAAATTGGTATTTTCAGGAAGTTTTACTCTCACTTATAACATACCTTGGGATCCAACTTGCCAGTCATCTTCTTCAGTAGTTCATAAAGCTGGATAGCATTACCTTGAGAATACCAGCCGGGCTTGTCCAGTGACAGCAGAGCCTCCTGCTCCTCGTCATTCTCTGAAATCACCAAACAAAACCGCTCGCTCTTAGTGAAAGCAGTCCATACTCCTGTGTTCGTGACTCATGTAAGAAGCTGCTGCACACAGCTTGGAGATCACAGTCTTTTTTGACATTATACTAGCTCCACTGTATGGCTCTTGACTGATGGTTCAGTCAATGTGTTAGGTAGCTGGGAGTAGGCAGACATTTGTGAGAAAAGAAGCAGCCAAGACTTGTCTGCAAGGGATACAGGAAAGCTGAGGAATCAAAGTCATAGGCTTTGCCTCTGAAACACAGAAGCAGTAAAGGCAGGAAACCACATGGACCAGACTGATGGAGAAGACGCTACAGACATAATGTAAAAGCATGAGATGTCAGTCTGTAAGAGACAGCATGTACGTTTCCCTACAGACAAATGACCTACCACTTTCAAACACTGACATAAATGCAACAAAACAGACTGAGGTACGGGTATTTGCCAGCCTTAGATCAGCACAATCAATGAGCAGTTCCAATTATCATCCAGTTTTGAAGAAATAATAAGGAGACAATATTGCTGTTGATTGTGCAGTCCACACTGACACATATCCGCACTGGCATCTGTCAGTGAATTGGAAAAATCAGCAGAATCCATAACTCCCTGGACATCCCCCAGCTGTGCCACAGACTTTGTTTATAGTGTGTCCCAGAGCAGCTGGATCTGTCTTGGTGTCCATGTAACCCGATCGTTCATTCAGATCCATGTGCTGCTGCCCAATGAACTCTTTTTAGCTTCTTGCTGAAGCCAAAATACTAGACTTAGTGAACTGATAGACTACAATTTCATCATAAATATTAATAATAATGTCTTCTGTCTACTGAAATTGTTAAATAAAAGGGTGATTTTGTTATTCAGTCTCAACCAAATGTCCTATTTTTTATGCTAGAAACAGAGGGGTAGAAGTCAATACAGTACTTTGATCTGACTTAGGTGTGACATCAGGACTTCAGATTTTCTCCTGCTTTATAGAATTTTTCAAAGTACTTTAAGTGTGTTAGGAAGAAGATTAAGACAAAGCAATTTTCATTTTGTTAGAGACTGCTGAAAACTGGAATGCAAATTCTGAAGAACAGTGAAATGACAAGAGAGCTTTATGTTTAAAGAGCACTGAAGATGTACATGATGCAGTACATTGGTCCTTGGAAGAAGTTAAGGGTGGAAGTGAAATGTGGGAAATAGGTATGTAGAGAGACACAATAAATAACTCTTTAGTATCACAAATCCAAGAGTTTGAATAAACACAGGATTTCTTCTCAGACAATATGACCCTATGTTAAGAGCATTTTATAAACCAGGGAAAATATAAGGAAATTCAAAGTTGATACTAACAATTCATGCAGAACGATACTAACAATTCATGTAGAACTCATGTGGAAATGTCTTTTTCTTTGTTCTTCTTCAGAAAGTTAACGATAATAATAAGTATGATAACATTCATTAAAAAAATCTTAAATTCAGAAATCCCTACTTCCTGACTTTTAAAATACTTTTGACCAAACAACTTTTGAAGAAACAGAAGTTGTCAAACTTCAGCAGATTTGTTTTATTTTCCTTGTATTTTTAGACATATTTTTACGGCTGGCTGAACAAGTAGACACAATCTTCAAACGATACAGATACAGAAAAAGAAACTTATAAAAACAACTCTTTTGGGCTGCTATCAAAAGTCTCTTGTGAAGGTTTGTATAGCTATCATTGTCTCTCCATTCAGTCAATCAGGAAAACACTAGAGAAAAATGGAGCTATTATGAGAGGAATTTTTAGAATCAACACACTGCATTTACAGATAGGAGCCTTAAGTATTACAGCAACAGCAGAAGGCTCCAGCCAAGAGCAAGACCCTATTTTGCTACTTCTATGGAAAGGCATGAGGGGCCATCCTGATGTAAAAAAATCACTCTAATTACATGGCAGAAGATCTGTCACCCTGTGAGATCTATTACTGTCACCCTTCTTCTGAACCCAATGCATCTGGAATTTAGGCTTCTAATTTACAGTTACAGTCTGAACTAATTGACCAAGAACCTTCTGTAGACAGAAGAGACCACAAACAACACTTTGTAGAGGTGCCAGCTCTGGAGAAGGAGAGGATTTAATTAAGTTAGGAACTGCCTTACAGGCAGGGAAATTAAGGGAAATTTCAAAGCCTCATTTCCTTCCCTATGTTTGGAGGCAGCAAACAATACTGAGATGTCTAATTCCTTATGGGAACAACTTGATTTTGGAAGGAGCTTCAGAAATCTGAGGTATCAGAAAAAGTTCTTTATAATATTTGAGTTGTAGGGTCATAGGGATAATGACTGTGCACTGGCAAACTTTGCCTCGAACCATCTCAGATGGCTGCTTGTGCTTACAGATCTAGGGGTGACTTGTCAGTTTTATCTCTATAACCTGAAGTTGGAGGAAATGAATGCTGTTTCAGTTGCAGTAAGTCATTAGTGAGAACAGTTTCTAATCCAGTTACACTTTCTCACTGGCAAAATATAGTAAGAAAATTATTCTTCAGCACTGGCTCTTAAGGCCTCTTGTAGCAGTTCTGCCATGTAAAAATTGATACGCAACAACTTAAAAATCCATTAATGGCACCACTGGCTCTGGCTTTGTATTGTAGCTATCAGATAGCAGCTATGAGACAGTGCTGAAGAAATCTGCAAATTTCCTGCAAAAAATGCTGCATAAATGTGATTATGATAGTTCCTAACATAATCTAGATATTCCAAGCCTAACATTGGCTACACTCAGGCAAGAGGAAAACTGCTGCTGACCTTCCTTCACTTTGCTGTTATTGATTTGTAAAAGTTCATTCAAAGGTCAGAAATGCTATAAATATTCCTTCAGCAGGAAGCAACACACACATAGGCGGGGATGCTAATGCTTCAGGTCTTAAAGCTGGGAGGAAAAGGAGACATCCTGACAATTTCAAACAGACTGGATAACCCAAAAGAATTTCTCAGATGATTTAGATAGAGCAATTTGCTTCCTTCTGAAGTCTAATATATCACTCCAACCCGGATTCCTAGCTGCAGCCTGCAAACGTGCCACAACATGAAATGTAAAGGTAGCAAGCAAGTAAAATTAAAATAATTAAATCCAGAAAATCATTCTGTTAAAGCACTCACCCAAACCTCAACAGTGATACAGAGCAGTTTTCCTAAGGGGAAGTTGTTGTTCCTTTTTAAAAACAACAAAAATTTGCCTTGTGCTGGGTCAGTGTTAATATTGCTGGAATGGCAGTTTGCATATGCTGTGTCGTATAGCTTGGGAAACGTTTTTGGATTCAGAAATGTACTCCCATTACCATTAGCAGATAAGATTTTGCAGATAAACCGATTCACTACCAAGACTCACTATCCTTTTTCTTGTGAGAATCTTCTTGACTGCCTTTAAATTTGCACTGCAGGTTTATAATATGGGCTGAGGAACATCTGTTTTTATTCTGAATGAATATGCAAAAAATAATAGTGAAACTTATTCCCATTTAAATGATAACCGATGATAATTTACTTCAGCACAGATTTGCTCCTTGTGAAAGACTCTGCACATGCTTACTGTCCTCTGCTTTGCTATCCATTTATGGATTATACTCACTGAGATGGAAACCTGAACACATGCAGTGCTGAGTCTGTGTCCATACTGGATCCTCAGCTCAGGGTCTGTACCTCGATCTCTATCCCTAACCTGGCTGGCATTTATACTGTTAAGCCCTAGCTCATGGAACACGGCTCTTTTTTGGGAAGCCTGAGGTTAAGAGAGAAGCTAAGAGATGAGGGTGAATTTACCCTTCAACAGTTATTCAGCTACTTATTCACCCAGTTTCTGGTTATTCATCCAGGTTAACTGTCATCAGCTCACCACCTTGAGGCCACCACCCTGTGCTGCTCCTCTGGCTGGGTGCACTATGGTGAGTGTTGGTTACCAGTCAGGTGAGAACCCACAAGTAACTCACCGAAGGACACCTCAGAGACTGGGGTATGAAAGCAACTCCAACACCCGGAGGCCATGCCAGCTGAAGATACGCTAGATTTAACTGCAGTGCATGTACAGCTACCCAGTAGTCCCTTCTGCCTTCCAATCTCTTTCTTTCCAGCCTTTTACTTGTTCCCACACAAATCTAGTTAGACCAGCTATTAGAGTTGCTTCTAGTTTTTTTTTGTTCCTTTGAACTGTGCAGCAGAATAAAAACTCTTGGTAACTCTGTCACTGCTTGTGCCTGTACCTGCTCCTGCCTCTTCTCACCTATGGGCAGCTCTTGTGGGCTCTCACCCATACAGGCACTTAGTACAGATAAGGTATATGTATTTAGCTCACTGAAGCCCTGGTTACAGCCTCAGGAGCTATTGTAAAACAAGTATATTTTATGATCCACAACTCTCATACCATTTTGCATTTAAAATAGTATCATTTCAGGCCCTGAGGGCATCGATATAAAAGCTGGTTTATGTTCCAGCTTGGCTTGCAAGCACAGTCTGATTCTAGATGGCATTTCAAGCTCCCTTGAAAAATACAAACTCTCTTTCCCAGAAGTGGACTAGGGACAGAAAAGCTCATAATTTTAGAATTGAGGCAAGTAAAATCCTTCTGGTGGTTTCCTCCTGTTGTAAAGGTAATGAGACAGGATGGCATAAGCTGTAGAGTTCCCCTATGGGCATGCGCTTCATGAAGAAAGCAAGTACTCACAAGCTTGCTGGAGGTAAAACTTCATACCCCATAGGCACCATTCTGTAGGGAAGCACCCAAAATTCCCTTGTATAGACTGACCACTTTTGCTGGGTGGTTTCCAGATATTACTGTGTGTTTCATCATCCCTGAGTTACTTCTGTGCCCTGGAAGCAGCTGTGAGATCCATCTGCCCGACATGTGCACCAGTGCTTGCCAGTCTCCTGTCTGACTGGACAACTGCAGGGAAGTGATAAGGAACAAATTACTCCCTCAGCATGTGTTCTGAAATAAAAGGTTAAGGCTTCTCAAAGGGAGTAGTGATTTTTTGCTATCTCCCACACGTATCTACCCTCGAATACATAATAAACATTTTCATTAATTTTTACATGAAAACTATTTATACAGCCAAGTTGAGTTATAAGAAAGCTCCATTCTTTTTTTTCTTAACTACACAAACTCAAATTCTTAGTTTAATTTTGTTGATTAATTCTGTCTGAAGTTCCAGCTCTCCAAATATTGGCTGCCTCTGAAGGGGTAGTTTTACGTGAACCTTTAAAGACAAACTTATGATTCAAGATTCCACCTTCCCTGGCACTCCTTCATATATGTACTAAATTATGAGTGTTTTCATAGGTTATTAATAATACTTAACAATTAAATAATAAAAAAATAATAAAAATAAAAATATTCAATTAGAATATGATGGCATTAAATAGTTAAGGGCCATTTTCTATTAGAAAATATTGAAACTGCCACTTACAGTCTAAAATCAGAGATGACAGAATATCAGACATACCAGAAAAGAATTAAATATCAAAACAATCATTGTGGGTGGTTTTATTCAGGAGCAAACAGACTTTTTTTTTTCCCCTGATATGTTTTGTACCTTATATTGTTTGCCTTTGCTTAAGATAATGTTCAAGAAGCACCGAAAGACAGGTCAGGATCTAACATTAATTTTAGCTTCAGAGATTCTCCCCATGGAGATGTATCTCTGTTCATGTGTCATCAATGTGAAATCAACAGGGATTTTGCAATTTTACTGCAATGAGGAAGAACCTTAGATGCTTTTATTGTATTCTCTAACATTCTGTATTATTCTCTGAATTTTGTATAATTACTATCCCTTCTAGGAAATAAATTTAACCCTTAAAAAATTTGGGTGGTGCAGTGTACCCCTGTGCACATTAGAGCCCATCACAGAAAGCCTTTAATAGGAAGTGCTAAAGAAATAAAATGGTTTGGAGTTGGGCTGGTGAGCAATTAGGTGGTACTACAAGTTACAGCTAAACAGGAGAAAGAGAAGAACATAAACTAGGAAACCTCCCCAGACAATGGGTATGCTGGAGTGGGGGCCAGCTGTGGAGCAGCATGGCTAAACTGCAGCCAGATCCTTGCCTGCGTGTCTTGCCAAGAGATGTAGAGGATGACAAGGCTGTCCTTAGAAGGGTGCTCCTCCTTGGGGATACAGCAGGGAAAAAGCCTTCTAGTACAGCTAGCTTGGGAGACTGTGGTCATCTGCATGGGGAAAAGATGCTGCATCCCATGGTTTGGTCTGGATTAGCCTGGCTTTTGGGATGGGGAGTTGCCAGCTCTGCCACTGATTTCCTATCTGACCTCAGGCATTTTGTATATAAAGAGAAGTGCTAAAGCTCCCATATATCTGAAGTCCTCCTATCAGTGTAAACATATTAAGGTTCATGAATTATTTTGGTGGCAACAGCAGTCATTTAAGTGGTTTAAGAGTGAAAAGTGGCATGAAGATGAGAGACACAGAACTGCATTTATGTAGACTGGATAAAAGAACAGATAACTGCACTGTGATGTTGCTCAGGCCTTGAATGTGGAAATGAGAGACAACAGGAAAACTCCTGAGAGCCAGAAGAACTAAGAGATGTTTTAATCTTCTTTCCACTGCTTTGTGCCTCTTCTGCTCCTTTGCAGCTCCTGTTGATGTAGGGTGTGCTCACCAACCTCCTTGCTGAGACAACCTGTGGCGGACAGGAAGCAGAAGGGAAGGACAAGGCATGTGCATGTGACAGAAGACAAAGAAGTGATGGCAAGTTCAGTCTTCAGGTCTGGAGACAATTTCATGGCTCTGTGGGCCACAGTTACGGATCAATTCAAAGGAGGGACAAAGAACATGACAGGGTTAGAACAACTGGCAGATACTTCAGATGCTTTTTAATTTCTCCTATCGGGTCAGGCATGTCAGGGAACACCAGAATGAAAAAGAACAAGAAACCCTGTTCATATTGGGTCTATTGAGATATAGTAGAACTTCATATTTAATAAACAAAACTAAAAACGTTAGAAAATAAATGTTCTAACAAAGAGGAAAAGCTTTTATGTGTGAAATAGTCACTGTAAATCTCAGAACAATGTAACTGGGCTGGAGACAGCAAGGAAAAATGGAAACTATTCCTTTCTGGAAAAGTATGTTTAGTTACTCTTTGATGGTAAGACTTGACATGAAAGATTTGCAGTAATGATGTTTTTTTAAGAAATGATCCCTGTGACACTTCCTATAATACTTTTCTAGTTCCTTATCTGTGCATTTCTTGTGGTTTGCAAAACCACTTAGTGTCTGTAGGAAATGCACTTTACGTTGTTTCTCAGAACCAGAGCAGATCTCCATATGCAAGAATTTCACAGATAAAATCTCTTGATACTATTGTTCCAGAAAAAAATAATCATCTTGGAAGGCTCAGCCTTAGTCTGGCGGTATCATAGAGACAGCTGGGATCTGTGGACAGCAATACTATATAAAGTGGTTTTCACAGCAGATAAAATCAGGTTAGAATGAGTATGTTTACTAATGGAAAGAATAAAGTCCTGGGGTTGCTAACTCTACCTAGAAAAACATGCAACACACATATTGAAGTTTAAGACATCTGGAGACCTAGGTGAATAATAAAGACAGACTGAAGAACAAAGAGAATAATGAAGATGATGATACATCACTTTTACCTTTTCCTGAACTTTCAGCTTGCAAGAAATAATTCCTTCTGAACATCAGCTGCAGAGGACTTGCTACTCATCTAAGCAATGCAGTGTCCCATGATCACTTGCCATCCAAGAAGCACCTGGTTTTGTGCTCTCTGGCCTTTTATTTCCCTGTATGGGCTGGGAGAGGCAGAGCTGCCCCAAAACAGGTATTTAAAAACTAGTAAACTGAGGCAGAGATGCACTGTCATATCAAAGTGAACCAGATCTCAACCCATGCTTTGGTCATGATTCCTCCTCATGTTCTCAGCTCATTTCTGGTGCTTCCTACCCATCTTTTACTGCTTGCTTCCAATAGCAAATCTGATGCCCACAGTACAAAAATCAACATGTGCTTTCTGCAAAAAACAATCTCACAGACCAACCTTAATAAAAACTTGACATTTTGGAAGAACACACAAGAGAACTCTAAAGCTCCTTAATGAAAACCAGCACATACAGATTCATGGAAACTATGCTGAAGGGAAGCTTTCTGCAGTGGTTGCCAGCTCTCATTCTGCCAGGAATGTACCATACACAACTCTACTTTTGCTGTACTATAAACTGCGTCAAGCCCAATTTCCAGATTAATTACAAATCAAATCACAAGGTAACAACTCTTCATGAGGTTCTCTGTCTGATCATCTACTTATTTCTGAATCCTACAGAAGAAAACAATTAAACAGAGAACAGAAATGAATAACCCCCCAATTTCTGTCATGTATTGCTTACATGCATGTGATCTATGTCAAAGAATGTTTTTTATCTGCAAAATCATACTGGCAAGTCCCCTATGACACAGGTAACCTTTCTTTCTTCCAGAAATTCTTTTTGGACTTTGACAGTTGTTTAAGAACTATAAAGGGAAGTTATTTTTCACAGGTTTGCACTGAATCTTAGTGGAGCAGTACAGTTTATGAACTTGTTTTGACCCATCCCACAGGCAGCCAGACCATAGGAGCAGGCTTGCACAGATCACGTCTTTCTACTCTGCAAACAGCCTGGTTCCTTCTAGTTACTAAAATACTGTTGTGTAGGAACATTTGATATGTCCTAAGGTCATCCAGCACCTTACTCCAACCTAGGAAAGTATGGGTCTTCCAGAGGAATTATGTCACTTCTGCAAGACCTGTGTTTGGGTTCCTTGGGGCTTTTGATTAGCACTGGAGACCTATAATTAAGCAATGAGTATACCATGGCTGGCAGTCAGATGCAGAAACATAATGTAAAGGCTCTACAATAGGAAGCAGAGCAGCACTGAGTCAGCAGGGCCAATGTATTCTGTACAGCACAGGCACTGCAATTAAGACACCTGCCCTCCACTGACCATGTTGGCTATCTCTTCATTGCCTACAACAGGAGTTGGCTGAGGAATACCAAATGATAGACAGCCAGAGTAGTTTCTGTACACTGTGGTTTCTGTATCCATCCCTGGCACTTGCTTCAAAATAGACCTCTGTGATTTCTGACATATGACATCACCCTTACAATGTAGTTGTGAGTCAATTTTTGCTTAAGAGAGAGGCTTGCAACTCAATGCAAACAAATTAGCTCCTGAAAACTATCCATTTCTCTGATACAGGTCTGGCAAGAAGAGAAGCCAGGTTTTGAGCTAAGCTGCAAAGGGTGTAACATCCTACTTTAAAAGCAGCAGTAGAGTCTGGTAATAATCTGCATGAGTTAATAAACTTTCCAGTGGGACCTTTATTATTCCATGAACAAAATAAAATGTATCTGTTTAACCTTTTTGTATTAAAAATGCACAGAACAGATCAAAAGGAAATACGCATTTTCTTAATGCCAAAATAGCTGCTGACTTGCACATGGCTTTGTTTCTCTAGTGTTCCTTTAAGTCTGTATTTCCAATTCAGCTCTTCCCTCCCAGTCATGGGCAGACACTCTTACGTGTGCTGGGAAACAGTATGAAGGTGAAAAGAAATGTTTCATATAACATATAAAATAAAAAAAAAAAAAAACCAGCCAAACCTTTTAGTCTAGAATTCTGGATATTGAATTACCTCTATAAATAATTGCTGGACATTCTTCAGGTATTATGTTATATTAGTCTGAGCTCCCACGTATCCAACGTAAAGGAGCCACAAACTCCTTGATCATTAAGGGTACCTCTTAATGATCTCTTCAATAAATTAAATTTAGCTCACATGTTCCTCAGACACAATTGCTTAGCCAACCCTTCCAGTCCTTCAGCATTTCAGTGGAGGAATAAACATGAGAACTGAAGGTAGTCTTTCAGAGTGGGTGCTGCTAATGCTGCAACGAGAGTTAGTGTTGCAAGTCTTCATCATGTATGGAAGACGTGTATTTGCTTTTGTCTTCCTCACGGAATTGGGTCTTCACTTTCAGGGCAAAATCTCCTGTAAATCCCAAGTCTTTTTCAGCATCACACACTGTTAGAGTATTATCACACTATAAATGTGATCTATGGTGAGTGCTGACTGGTTTGCTTCTAAATCTTGCTTAAAGTTTGGCTCTCCTTTCTCAGAGACTATGGAGGAAAAAATCATTTCTTCTTAATAATCTTTTCATGTGTTGGACGAGAATTCCCTTAAGTCAGACTAGTCTGTTTGCTGAACAGTTTTGTCTGGAATACAAAGTGGTAATTTAGGCATTTTGGATTTGGTTTTGAAAACACAGACTAGGATATGGCAATTCACATTCTGTGGGGACTTACTACAGAGAGATGACTGGGTTGACAGGCCCTTAGCAGCTCATTCTGCTGTAAAAACAAGCTGCGTTTTTTTGATGAATCTGGCTTCCTAAGTGTGGGAGCTGTAGTGCCTTATCTCTCTGGTACTGCAGGCACAATCTATATCAGACTGCATCCAAGTTCCATTCTCTGCTAATATCCTGAAACAAAAGAAAATAAAATAGTAACACCAGAAAGGGATCACAAAACTATGATTGAGGATTTTCTATACATCTTGATTTTTAATGGCCTCCCAATGTGTTTAAATGCAATTATATACAGCTACTATATGTAATTCACTTTGCAGTTTATATAGTTACTGAATGTTGTTAAAACAGCTGTTACTTTAAATCCTGATGTCACCTCATTGGCAACCATATTTAAAACATCATGATGACTTAGAAATTTTGCAACCTTTTTCACAGAAGCAGGTTAGCTGATAAACTTCTAAGTGTGCAAGCTTGGAAAACTTGAGATAATTCACTGTATTAAGAAGGCATTTGACATGCTTCTCTATGAAGGAAGCTTCTCCCATTAAAATTAAACATAAGCATGACTTGGTTTAAGAAACCATTGGTATGGAACTGTCTTCCAAACCAAACAGCTGCTCTAGCTTATCTCTTTCAATGACTTGAAAAAAACCCTGAGTAATTATAGAATAATTTGAAAAATTTCAGTATAGAACACATCAAGTTCATAGGTCCAATTCCTTGAACATATAAAGGCTATATCAGTGAACCATAAAAAGTAAATCCAGTGGAATTAATTGCAATTATGTTATCTTTATTTCCCCATTCTGATAAATCTTTGGAAAGGGCTAATAAGATTTCCACAGTCAAGACTCCCATGAAGTCTTTACGTAAGCTTAGTTTACAGTTCTTCACTGCTTCTGGATTAGGACATTAGAAATCGTAGCTAAATATATAGATTTGCCAAAGATATGATTCAGGCAGGTCATTAAATCTCTTGGTCCCTTGGCTTTAACAGAAAAGCCAATGCGTCTGTTTTTCTGCCACGTGTTTATCTGGCTTGCCTGTGGGCTCCTTGAAGATAGAGACTGACCCTTATCATGTGCTTGCACAATACATTACAGAACTGGGATTTGTGTTTTTAACCAGGCCTTGAAAATAAAGTGATATGATCAAGGTCCTTTCCAACCGTAACTAGTCTATGATTCTATAATAAGTAGGATTTCACAGTTTAGTTAGTTGCTGTAACTCCTTTTGAAAATGAAAATCCACTTTCCACTCACAAAGAATTCTGGTTTTGGAGTACTTGGCAATTATGCTAAACATGTTTTCCAGTTTTAACAAAAGGGATATTGTTGATATCATGCTTTTGAAAGCAGCAGCTTTAGCTTTATTTGAACTAGCTTTCTGTAATATTCTTATCAGCTTTATGCCAAACATGGTATTTAATATCAAAGGTAATCAGCTGAAGCAAACCCTGCTGTCTTTATGCAGAAACACATTGCAGTTTTTCACTGTTTTGATTTTTGGATGAATAACTTCTTATTCCTTTTATCCTCCGAGGTACTTTGAACACTATGCAAACATATAAAGAAGTTGGCTTGACACACTAATTTTTTTTCAAAGAAGGATGTGAATTGGAGAATGGATCCCCAGTTCAGCATTCATCTCGATACTCAGAAACAAAGAGGGTGCCAGAGTTCAAAAACTATTTTTCTTCTTTTTTTTTTTTTTTTTTTTAATAAGCAAGAGCTGTTTATGAACAACAGTGGAAATGATGAGGCCTATTTTTCTATGAAACTGTGTCTTGCAATTGGATTCACTGAAGATCTAACAGGGTGCAAAGTGAAACAAGGGGTTTTCCTGGAGTTTTCTCCGAATCAAAAGTCTCATGGATGCTCTTCCAGTAGCTGGGTCATTTGTGGCCAAACTTTCCTGGATAAATACTCCAATACCTAATCAGGGGTAAGATTACACTGCAGCCTTTCTCTGAGTTGGCAGTGACAGATTCATTTTTTCCTCTACAGCCTGTTGAGGCTGTAGTATCTCTGAGAATAGTAGGCCACACTCAAATGTGGTTGAAGTTACTTTACCGATCAAGGTTTGCAGTAGGAGATGGGAAGAAATTCCTACTTACACATGCCACATGATTGCATATGCCTTCATGTTTAGGAAAACAGGCTAAATGTTAAAAAGTTAGCTTATGTCCTCGTAACTCCTCTGGCTAATATGGTGGAGGCATAAGATAAAGGAGCTCAAAAGGCAGAACCCAACCCAACTTCCAGGGGATGTATTGACTGATAACCAGGTACCTCCCATGCCAGTTAACAGGGGCCATCAGTTGAAATCCAGCACCTGGCCCACGCTCCAGGTTTACAGTGAATTGCTGTGGCTGGGTCAGCACTGTGCCCTCCCAGTAGAAACAGAAACCGAGGTTGCCCACTCAATCTCTAGCTTCTGATGTGCTGTAAAGTGCCTGAAACCTATCACTGATGAGAATGTGTATAAACAACACAATGATAAGCTGGCTTCACAACACTTCTGAAGCAAATACCAGTAAAGCCCATTCAAATAAACCCAGAACAAACCAAAACTGCTACATTCCCCTTCCTAGGAGAAAGCAGTGGCTTCCCTGCCAAGAAAGATGTACTGTGATGGAAAGCCGTTCTTTGGCTGCCACACAGTCTAAGTACTACAGGGTGGCTATTTGCAGAAATTATATCAGTTTAGCTATGGCAGTGTATGTACCATCAATGCAAACTACAGCGTGGCCTCTTGCATCATTTTGCAAAGGGGTTATAAATGATACACTAGTAATAAAATGTACTTCCTCAATTTCCAATTCATTTCCTCTGCAACAGAACCAGAATGTTTAAACCGCTATTTTATGAGGCAATGACCATCAAATATGGTAGGCAACTACTTTGAAAACTATCAGAAAAGAAAGAAGTTTTATGCTAACATTTTTCTATCATCTGTGAAAAATGTATTGTGCCTGCTCTGCAGAAGGATATGGATATGCCCTGGCCCAACTTTATTGTGCTATTGCATCTGTTTTAAATATTTTCATCTAAACCACCATATTGAAGATATAAAAAACAAAATCCAGACTGTTACTATAAACTAAAACTACGTTTAGCAAACATGAAATAAAATTTGACTTTTAGAAAAGAGGTCCTTAACTACAATCTCCCATCTTACCTATCCCATGATTTAATTACAAATGCTGACGACACAATAAAAAATAATTCTCAAACTGTTGGTTTCGAACTACACACAGGTACTACCTAGCAAACATTAAAAGGATTAATCGGTAAATCCATTTGATTCCAATGTAACATATACTGATTTTTAAAATGTTTGTCTATAGCACATAAATAATATTGGGAAACCATAAGTTTCTGAGACAGATGTTTACACTGTCAGAAAAAAATCTGTTGAGTGGCTGGTATCTGTGCAAAGGTGGTCCATGAAGTGGAATAGTTTTAGACTACGATCATTTAAACAAAGGATAAGAGGTGAAACAGTCAGCCAAGGAGCCTGACACTGTAGATTTTCTGAAACACTCTCTGAGCTTCTTCGGTGGATGATAAATATCCTTATGAAAACAAACCCTCCTACACGAGATTAAATTTCTTTGTATCTGTGTCCTACTGTCAGCCCTACTGACCTACCCTAGACTGCTTTTCAGAAAATGGAATGAGGCATTGACCATGCTTCCAAAGAGGATGTCAGCTGAAGGAATCATCTTTAAAAGGCACTTGCATAATTCTTACTGATTTTCATAGTAAAAAATAAAAAATACTCAGGTTCTATTACTGCATATGAAGGTCTTTCTATTTCATCATCCATAACAATTTGTTGCTTAAAAAGAAACTCCTCTTTATCCAGAAATGACGGATAAAATGAAAATCTCTAGTTGAGATAAAAGTAGGGAACTATTTCTCATTGGTGGCTTGGCTATAGACTGGATACTTTATACTTTAAATCAGTGGACCTCCTATTGCCACCTATGTACAGAACCTGTTTCTGATTTTAAAGAGTTCAGAGACTTTCATCTTAGCATCATGATCTCATGAGGTACAAAAAGATCTAGTTTTGAAAACTAGAGTACAAAATGTGATTATTAGTTATAACTTCTTTTTCTTCTTGAACAGTGCCAATACACTATGAAGAATTGCTAAACAAGAGTTCATTGAAAAGAACTGCATTGCTTTCACAGACTATATGGCATGTTGTAACAATGTAAAGGTAGTCATTTCAGGAGACATATGGGAAACTATTATAGACTTTATTCCTCTTCAGTAATGCAGTCTGCAGCCAGTGAAACCTTACAACAACCCTTACAACAAGCCAGTGAAACTCTGTCACAAGCTCTCAGCAAATGCACCTTGTTACTTTGACCTGCACTGCAGAATATTTCCAGACAGGCTGATACGAAGAGGCACTATCACCAGAAAAATGGCAATAAACACAGCTGCATTAAATAAAAGGACACCCTGAGTCACTGGGGGAGTAGGTTACACTGGTGTCATTTGTGGATGGTGGTGTTTTTCTGCTCATGACATCTGAGAAGTGGGAGAAGAGATTCTTTATGGTCTTCCCTGCAGAAGGCTTCCTGACACAGAGAGGCTCTGGGAGAGCAGCACCACCATTCCCTGCTGCAGATCATGAGCAAGCTGGGAGCGCCAACCCAAGCAGGACATGGGTAAATCATTTTAAGGTCCATTTTAAGGTTTGACACATTAGACTTATTTCAGAAGTCACCTTTGAGGCAACCCTTTTCAGATTCAGAAAACTCTGTCAGAGTGAAATCCCTCTCCTCTGTGTTTTTACATGCGCTGCTCTGCTTTTACTCTGCTTCCTCCTATGGTCTCCTTTCCCATCACCTGGCTCCTCAACCCCTCTCTAAGTCATCTTTGGCTCATATATGTGCTCTTATGCACCTCTGCATTTAGGTCAGGAGATTTTCCTTTCCTCTGTCTCCTCTGGATGCACCAGGGATTCATGTGAAACACTGGAAGAAAAAAGCCCTATTTAATCCCAGCGATGACCTGTGGCTGGAGGAGTTCAGCACAGATCAAATCTGTGGAAAATATGACAGCTTTTGCAGACTGAGGACCACATTAACACATTTGTGTAAGGATTCACTGGTGCAGCAAAAGACTAGGTTGCTACTGGGAGAGTGAGCACTCCACCAAATAACAAGTCCCTACATGAAAACACCAACAACTGTGCTATGAAGAGCTACAGGCTAAATCTAAAACTGTTTAAAGATTTAAATCTATACTTAAATATAGAATCATAGATCACAGAATAGTCAGCGTTGGAAAGGACCTTAGAGATCATCAAGTTCCAAACCCCCTGCCATAGGCAGGGACACCTCACACTAAACCATGTCACCGAAAGGCTTTGTCCAACCTGGCCTTGAACACCACCAGGGATGGAACATTCACAACCTCCCTGGGCAACCCATTCTAGTGCCTCACCACCCGCACAGTAAAGAACTTCCTCCTTATATCCAATCTAAACTTCTCCTGTTTAAGTTTCAACCCGTTACCCCTTGTCCTGTCACTACAGTCCCAGAATCCTTATAGCTCCCTTCAGATAGTGGAAGGCTGCTATGAGGTCTCCACGCAGCCTTCTTTTCTCCAGGCTGAACAGTCTCAACTTTCTCAGCCTGTCTTCATACAGGAGGTGCTCCAGTCCCCTGATCATCCTCATGGCCCTCCTCTGGACTTG
>JBCJKH010067036.1:3282-28254 GCA_039877255.1 Loriculus beryllinus | reverse complement strand
CTCCAGGTGAGGTCTCACAAGAGCAGAGTAGAGAGGCAGGATCACCTCCTTCGACCTGCTGGTCACGTTCCTTATCAGATATGAATATCTGATACAAATTACAAAGCAATTATAGCAACTGAGCTCTATTG
Source organism: Loriculus beryllinus (assembly GCA_039877255.1). Lineage (NCBI taxonomy): Eukaryota > Metazoa > Chordata > Aves > Psittaciformes > Psittacidae > Loriculus > Loriculus beryllinus. The sequence continues at coordinate 28,123 of JBCJKH010067036.1, read as the reverse complement.
CAGACTCAGTTCAATGTGTTTTTGTTGAAGATTTAATCAGAATTTCTAGAGATGGCATTATGTTCCTAAACTGAATTAATGCAAAACTATATAAATGGTATATTTCCTTGTAATGGTGCAATATCTGTTTCAACACTTCCACATTTTTAATAGATATTCTACAGTTTTACTAAAGGTGTTATAAAATTTACTGGGTAGTATTTTGGTATTCTTATGACAGTAAAGAAATAAGTCTCAAATAAAAGGAATGACTTAAAAAGAAGTTTTATGGCTAACAGATTTAACTTCCAGGAAAATGAAGGCACTCCCTTCCTGATCCCACTCCTCAGGCCTAAAAAGCCTGAGAATATAAATGTATAAAAATAGTTATATAAGATCAGCCCTGATTCTCCACCCAGTTCTGTATCCCATCTCTGGCAACAGTCAAGTCCAGATGTTGCAGAAGACAGCAGAAGAAAACTTAAAATAGCAGACATAGGATCACATCCTTCTTCTGAAGTCTTGCAGCCCCTAAATCAAAGACAGTCTGTACTCTGGAAGTATGTAATTTTACATCTTGTCCCATTATTTTATTTTCTAATTGGTTTGTAGCGTTGTTCTGTATTTTTAGAAGGCTAGACAAGAATGACTGAAAGAGGAAAAAAGCTTCTGCAGTGAGTTGTTAAAGTGACAGTTTCTGTTACTAGACAATTGAGAAAAAATGGGAGGACTGAGCTTCCTAAATTGAGGGGTACATCATGTAACAAAGGCACCATAAGCTGGACAGAATTTCAAGTGCAAGAGTAAGGCAGCCAGCTCGGAAGTGCAATTGCAAGTGGGATCTGAAAATCGGAAACTCTCCATAAAAAGTACAGCTTCTTTGGGCATTGAGTAACAGCATGCTATCTCACAGAAATATGACATACACTCCATACATAAAATTGCTTTTGGCCTGTATATATATGTACACATATATATGAAGATACACATACATTTTAAAATATGCATTGTACATTAAGACACTGAATAATCAGCAACACATTTTCAGTTTATAAAAAAACCAAACAACAACCCAAAACAAATGTTCAAAAAAGACAATAACTGTTTCTGAGCTAGAAAGATATAAAAGTCTTATTTAGAACCAAGTGAGAATTCCCATGTGCATACAGACTTACAGAAGGATTTTAGATTCAGAGTATTAAGATTTAGTATTTAGATTTAGTATTTAGAGTTATCTTTAGCATTTCTATTTTAGTTCATCATTCTAAAAAATATATTTGACAAAGATCAGCACTGGCAGTCAGGCTAGCAATCTGACATATATTAACAAGTGATGTGATAATGGGAAGGTCTGTTGTCAAATGTTACAGAAACCTTGGTGTGCTGCAGATTATCAGATGAGTCACAACTGTATTTGCCATTTGCATTCCTTCAAGTCCTTCATGGAATTATATATTATTTTAATCGGGATGTAGTTGTTGAAAGCAAAGAAAATCCTATGTTCTCAACATAGGATTTACACAAACATTTTCGAGCTGATCCTTAGATCCAATAGCTCAAGATCTTATTAGTACTTTCAAGAACCCTCTAAAGAATTTCCCTGTGTAAAAGAAAATGTAAACTTGTGAATAACAAATAAATTATAGGGAATCTGTATTATGGAGGAAAGTTTGGGTATTTTTCTCATATAGCACTGTTCTCATAAACTATGCACTTTGCTACATAAACTATTTATATACAAAAAAATTTATTTATAAAACTTTTGTCAGGTGAAAATAAATGTGGCTGTTCTAAAATCTGTAAAGATTTTAAACTGTTCCTCCATTTAATGAAATGGTAATTTGAAAGACAATTATGCAAATGAAAGAATTAATGATTGTGTTTTTCAGTGCCCCAGTTCACTAAAAAGCAGCCACACAAGTTTTTTAAGATTTCAAACAGTGTTTTGGTTGCTTTAAATGATGCATGTCTTGAAACTCTAATGAAGCAGTGATGCATTTTTAATTGCACAATTAAAATAATTTTCCATGGTTTCCAAAGGAATTAGTTCTAAAATTACTTGTCTACTGAAAAAAGCATTTCTGCAGAGCAGTTATCTGATATTACATTTCTAGACAATGCCTTCTTTGTCATCTTGTCCTGTTTATCATCCATCATCAGATGTTTACTGAACACAGTCTCTGTTTTGAAATTACTCACAGAAAAGAATATATCCTTCTCTTCAGACAACTTCAAAACCTTTCCCTTAGTAAATCTGAGGAAAAATCCTGTTATATATTAACAACATTTAGCTCCAGTACACAATGCAACATTTGGGGTGTTTGAAATTAGAAAACAGACCATATTTTGTGCCTTAAGTCCATTTATAACAACTCCTTTGGAATAGAAGGGAATACAGTTTTATTAGGAATTTTTTGTAACTCAGACCCACTGATGGAAGAACATGGCTGAAACTCAGCCCTGGAGAACTGGGTAGGAATGACAGTTATTTCAGTTCATTTTCTGAAACAAGTTTCTTCATGGAACAAGCTTTGTTTCACTTTCTGGAGCTTTTTTCCCCTAAATTACACTAACAAAGTTTATTCTTTGTGCTTTGATGTCTATGTCTATGTCTATTTCCTATGATGTCTACTTCTATATTATTTCCCATTTCAAAGCAGAATCTAGGAATTTTGTGTCCCTGATGTACTATGTCCGGTGCTGAAGAGGAAAGAGGGTTTAAAGCACAATGGCTAACTAATCGCTTCTTCAGACTGAAATATACAGCGGCAAATTGAAGACAGAAACTAGAAACTGAAATGTTGACTTTCCAGTGATTCTGACATAAAAGAAAACTTTAAGAAATTCTGGAAACTGGAAAACTGCCACTCCATTCCCTGCCTTCCCCTCCAACCCCCACCCACCCCTCACCATGTATTGGAAGCTCCACCGTATGCTATTTCAAATGAACTATGTTTTTTGGTATTTGCAGTGACCGGGTAAAACTACCAGTGCTGCCGCTTAAGCTGTATGATTGCTGTTAGGAACACAGAAGGAGGGGAGCAAAAGATAAGTTATGAAAACACATTATTATTCTGGACATTTTCAATTTCATAGAATTGATCCTATTTTGATTTAAACTTCACATACTCTTAAGCAAGCTCTTCACTACTTCAAACATGTCTCTAAAAACCTGTCCTGTATGTGTAAGTCTTTGCTTTGAATGTTCTGGTTGGTCTTTATGAAGAAACTGCCAATTGAATACATATATATATATATATACATAAAAAAAAAAAGTCCAGCAAATTATTTATCTGATGATTGCTTTGGTTATGTTTGTATCCCATACCTACTCAGATAGATGAGGTCTCTACACCTCCATTCTATTCTGTATTAATAAATTATTCATGTAATGAGTGACAAACCCTCACATGAGCCTCTTTGCAATGCCAAAATATAAAGTAAATGAAAACCATGCATGAGAAAGAAACAACTTCATCAAACTTAGTACTTAGAATCTAATAAGGTGATTAAGTTAATGCTACAAAATATTTCTCAATGCAGGCAGTAATTTCAAGTCTTCTTTCTTTATTCTGCCTTTGTTTGCACAAAATATCTTAGAGGTTTTTGGTTGCTTATTAAATTTACTGAAACTGGCCAACAGGTTCAAAAGTTGCTGGCTGGATTACTGACAGAGGGACACAGCAGGATTTCCTTAGGAAGTCAGGCTAATCAGGCTGTTTAAAAAACATCTAAAGTGAATTATATTTTATTTCCATTTGCATTATATGAAACTAAATAAAAGACCTGAAGAACTGAGCCTTTTTTCAACCCTTACAGTTTTTCCCCTTCCTCCCCACCTTCATATAAATAGTTTCAATTTCCCTTCTGGGTTTATTTTTTCTCAGATTGTCAACTTGGCAGTTTCCTATTTAAACTAATCCTTTAAAAAGCACGTTTAGGATATTTCTTACTTATTTTCCTATATAAATATGTGAAAAATTAAAATACAGTTTCAATATAAATTTCCGTTGCTCACTTTAGTTTTACTGTAGAAGTTCCACAGGCAAAATTTCTCTTGGGCTGTAGCAGCTGACTTTCCTGTCATAAAATGTTAAAATACATTCAATATATGCTGTCTACAACCTACACTATTCTGGATATAGGATTGATTTTCAGGCAACAATTACTCGTAAGTGTATTTACCAAACTACGGAAAAATTAACTGCCTTCAGCCATATTGTTATTTGTAGTTCAATGAACACTGCTCTTATAAATGTTTTTTGTCACAACCTTAATTACCTAATGGACATCATTGCCAAATGTTTCAGATTGTTTTAATTAAATTGAGTACAGGGGCACTTCCTTTTCACCTACTATGTCATTATTTAGCCAAAGTACACACATTTAAGATCCATTCCATAAACTATTTCCTTCACCTTTGCAATTTTATTTGTATCATTTTCTGAATTTCCTTTAAATTCTTGAAATATTTCTTTCTTTTTTTTTTTTTTTTGATTCGATGATCTTTTAAAGTCTTTTCCAGCCTAGTTGATTCTATGATTTATTTTCTCTGTATGACCTTGTCAGCACATAAAGGATTCTTACTCTTTCATTAATCATGCAATACCTAAGCCCCAATGCCATTTTTAATCCCTCCTGTAGCTCTGCCTTTTCACTGTCCTCATCACTGTAATTCTTAATTTCTCAGTTGTAAGAGATTTTTTTACTAATATCTCTGGATGACTCTTATGTATAGCCCACTTTTCCCCTCACAGCTAGATTTCCAAAATATGTGTTCCCGTTTTCCAGTCCTCTTGCTTTTGTTTTTCTTTTCTTTTTCATCCTCTCTTTTTATATATATATATATATATATTTTGTGTATACAGGTAAACAGATGAGAAGGGAGTCAGAACTGCAACTTACCAAGAGTTCGGAAAGGTCTTTGGTTTGGGGTATGAGAGAAGAAACCAGGTTTCAAAGCATTTGTGATCATAATGTCAAAATACTCTTCAAAATTGTTTCTAGAAAGTAAAAGAAACTGAATTAGTTAAACTCATGAACTAGCTAGGATGTCACTAAGTACACTTTAAGATTTAATGAAATGGCAAAGCACTTCTTTAAGGCTGTTTTTTCTGTTGTGATTTTCCTGATGCTTTTTCAGTGTCACTACTAGACTTCTTTTCCTGAGGATGTTAGAAGGTGAGAAGACAGCTGGCTGAGAACCCTTAGTGCTGATATATATTCTTGCATGGGACAAAGAAGTCACAGATGCCAAGTCCAGGGTGGGCACAGGCACTAAAATGCCATTAACAGTAGAGGCAGTTTACTGGAAGTAAGTAGCTGTGTCACTTTCAAATAATTCACAATCTCCCATGAGAATGAGATAACTAAAAGACTGTATGCTCTCCCTATGTCCTTATCTTCTAGCTTTTATTTTGTGCTCTAAATTACATTCCAGCCTTAAAATAGAATCTCTTAAGATTTCTTTCCTCTAATGAGGAAAAAATCTCTTGTACAAAGCTACTGAGTTTATGAGAACCTGTACCTTGTATTACATTACTATGTAACACTACACATGATAAAATCTGTTCCACTTACTGCTTGTGCTTGGTATAGTGGCCTGTGATTACAGTAAATAGCTAAGACAAAGGGTAGGATATACCTCAAATAACTTTAGCCATCCAAAAATTGCATGCTGAATTCACAGCTAGTGATCTACACTACAGGCAGACTCAATGAAGAAACATCCACATTCGTAGTAGGCAATTCTTCCCACTTATTTCAATGTAATTTTATGGTACAGAATGAATTGCCAAGGATGATGCCCAGCGTTTTCTTCCCACTAACCACAGAAGAAATCAAAATGACCGACTTCAAAAACTTATTTGCTTTTAGGAAGTGAAAAGGTGAAATGACACTCACTCAGCTTTAGTGACTATGTGATGACTGACTTGCCTTTAGGTGTGCTCCTGGCAACACTAAACCACTCAGTTAACCGGACATGCATTCTCATGGCAGGTAAGCTTGAAAAGTCACACCATGATATTGCTGTTTGTGTGAATGAACTGCCACTTGCTTCTGCAGGCTTATATACCTTCTACACTGATTCCAGCAATATGCTCTGCCTGGGAAATGGTCCTCACTTTATTTCCAAAGGAGATTTTCTCTTAGACTTCTCTCCTTACTTGTTAAAGACAACTTGGTCAAGTGAACACAACTGGGATAGTTTGCTCTTGAAACAGTGAACAATACACTTCAGCAAGACTTTCTCAGAGGTGATTTTATGTAGATAATAATTTCTTAATCAAAAAGGAACTTCCTGAATAAAGTGCAAAAATGTTAAACAGCTACATGGTAAGGATAGTAGGAGTAATAGGCTAATACCTCACACACAACTCTGCTTTTCATCTTTATCCCTAGGTTTTTCTCAGTTTAATATCTGCACTTCTCATTGTCATATTGATTAGGGAAACAAATTAATAAAGGACTACACAGACACAATTCATAAGGGTTGATATCAAGAATAAAAAGCAGTTAGCCCAATCTAATTAAAGGGCAGACACATTAGTTGCGAACCTAGAATATATTCCAATACTACAAAAAGCCGCACAGATGCGTAGTCTTATTGTCTGATATAAGAAGCATGAAACAAATAAAAGGTTAGAATTATTTTCAGGAAAAAAAGACCTCAGTAATGTCTGATGGACACTGGAGTACTCCGTTCTCCAGAAGATGTACTGGAAGCCACATCGCATGAGTCACTGGAAAATTACTATAATCAACACTGTAAAACATCCTCTACTTATGTGGAAAAAGAGTGATCCAGTATCGCTCTAGCAGACATCTACCTTTTGAGAGGGAACTGACCCTTTGCTATCTTGTTTACTGTCTTCCAGTGGGATCTCAACAGCTGCCCTAAACACCTGAAACATTAGTCACCAAGGAAACAAAACCTAAAATCATTATATGGGGCCAAGAATTTAGTTTCATACCAAATTTTAATTCAGAAAACAACTAGACAGATCTAAACAAAAAAATTCAATCAAAGGCATCTTACTCATAAGAATAATTGATTTTTGTGAGGAGGTAGATTTTCCCCTAAGTGAACAACTGTAATTGTTCATGCAAGGCAGTGAGAGCTGGCACAGCTGGTACTCCTTTTAGCATTTAGCCCAGAGAATACAAAAGAGAAATGAAACTGGCAGGCCTGGTTTTGGAAGGTAGCTGTGTTTTTTACCTGACCTGTGTTTTTCTTATTGTGTTGCTGTATTTACTTTGCTGTTCCCCTGCCCATTTAGATAGCCAAGGCTGGCTTGCATTGCACTACTTTCTTTCTTTGATTCATTTATTAAATAGTCTTACCATATCATCTACCTTGCTATTTGCATCACTGATTAATTCATTTCTAGGGGTGTAAGAGATAGCTCTGCTGAATTTCACTGAATTTGACTCGAACAGTCATGTACTTTACAATACAGCTAAAAATATCTGTTGTGATGAACTACAATCTCAACCAACTGCCAAATGCAATGAACTACCTGTTTTATCTTTTCTGCTGTGGTGTATAAATACACATTTCTCATGCACAGCCATCTCTTGGAAAACCCCACTGGGAAGAAGCACTTGTAGGCTTTTACATGCAGGTTTACTGAAAGGAAATGAAATAGTACTACTACTTGCACTCACCACTGGAGGAGCAAGTGATATGAATAAGACAGTCTAGCAAAAACTTATGATAAAATTGGGATTTAGACGATATAATGGCTGTTGGCGGAAAGATATTCTCTGTCATCTTCAATCCCATCATGATGGTCAAGAAAGACGAAGGATATTAGTGTGCTGTGAATCAGATACAGCTCACAGGCTCACAGATGGACTACTTCGCCTCAAGTACTTTACTAGAGAGAGGCCTACGAGAAACCTCAGATCCAAATAATTTACAACACATAAAGAAACTCAAATTAGCTTCCCTACAGTTCAGGCTTATTTGCTATCTGGCAGATATAATTTGAAATGGACGTTGCACTTACCCAAGAATATGTTCACACAGAAGCCTGCAATAGTCACTGTGAGAACTAGTAATTAACAGCAGAATCTTCCCAGCACTCTTCAGTTGTTTCAGCCACTTTTTTACAGACTCGGGACATCTTTGTAAATATTTGTCTGGATGATTTTTCACTTCTGGGAAATATGTACCACAGTCTTCTAAAAAATTAAAACATAATAATGCATTATCCAACCCTGCTCGCAAGCCGCTTAATCCACACAACAAATATCCTTTCAAGTTCAAGAAACACAATTTTAAGAAGGCGAAGAAGCAAAGCTAAGAATTTTTCCTGGGCTATAACTCAATCTAAACCAAAACCACAATCAAACCAAGAGGATACACTGCAGCACAAATAATTCTGTATGACTTTTTTTATTATGACTTTTTTTTTTATCATAGAATTTTCATAGCTATTTTGTTTGATGTTCTTTTTCTCATAAAAGTAAATAAATATAAGCTACAGATAGTAGCTTTAAAAAGCAAATAATTGCTTCCTATTGCAGTTGCTCAATTTGTGGATAATCGATTTGTGATTTTAAAGTTAGTTTAATGTTTAGAAAATTGGAAGGACCTATAATTCCTAATAACATCTGTTATTTCTGACACTGCAGGTTAGCACTGTCTGATCAGCAACACACATTTAAATATTTTTGCATTTTTCATAACTAGCACTATGAAAGGTGATAAAAGTTACAAAGACTCACATGTGGAATACTAGGAATAGATGCAGCCCCCCCTTTCCCTCCCCCAATTATAATTCCAGCTTCAATAATGCTTTTTGCTGAATAGAATTTTGCAAATACATTTGGAATGTAAGATTTTTAAAAAAGTGCAATAACACTAACTTGGCAGCAAAAGATACCTATTCATTAAAGTCACCAGTAAATGTTTACCTTTTTATAACCCATAGCTGATTAACCAAGATGTCAAATTAACATTAAACTTACCTTTTTCATCATTCCTATGATCTAAGACTACATACTTGCACTGTGCTCAAACCTAATATAACCAAAATGTCAAGCTAGTTAAAGGTCTAAAAAGAAATGTAATAATTGTAGAGACAGAAACAATACCAAGTATTTGGCTCTCGGTGTGTGTTATACTATAATGAACATCATCATGGAAGATTATTTTTCTTCCAGCATTTGTTCTATATGCAACTGTCTGTGGTCAACTTTGCTGAATGATTTAATAAATCCCAGACATTACTTAGCTTTCTGGTATGTGAGTAATGCTGTTCTCTAGTTTGAAAAAATAAGACTTAAACCACTTGAACTTTAGCTATTTAATGAAAGAGAACATGTATGTTTGAAACACTAGTATCAAAGGAAGACTGAAAAATGCTGGATGCTAAACATAACATAAATTACACACTCAAACACCTACAGATGATAGGGAAAAAGAAGTCTCCCAAAAGAAGTTCTGAACTGGCTGTTATCACTGCAACTAGAGAGGAGGCAAAACTATCTTATTCTATACTGTAACTTGACAGATGTCTTCACAAAAGCTAGAGAGCGGACTACTATACCCAAGGACAGGCTCTCAAATAAAATTTCCCAACTCATAACCAGGTTGCTATAATAGCCTATATCAGGGGAATAATGCTGCCAGCATTATGGGATGCCATGACATTTGCCTTGAGAGCTAGCCAAGACCAATGAGTTTCTTGATTTAAGTAAGCTGATTTACAAAGGAATGTTACTTGTAGTGTTCCCTCTTCCCCCTGACCCTCCCCTCTCTTCCCTGGGGCATGAATAATGAATATTATTTGGGATTGTTAATGTAGTTTTTAGGAGCAGAAGCCAGCATTATCATTAGTAATAATATTCCATATACTATGCTATGCCAATTTTAATTTGATGTTTTGGAAAATGCACATTATTATATGAGAATGAAGGGGACACAAACAAAGCAGGCTTGGCATTAGCTCTGAAAGGTTCAAACAATTAAAAGAAAGATGACAAAGTTAATTTATACATACAGGGTAAAAGGATCCATTTTAGATAGGAACTTGACTGTTGGACACTTTGTTTTCCTTTCCTTACTAAATGCCTCACACTCTCCATTGACCACTCTTTGATGTGCAACTAATTTAAAGATTTTGACTTAATTTACTTCACAGTGTCTTTTTTATCCACACTCTGTACAGCATCTGCTATGTGATAAATCTATATTTGGCCTTTTGAGTTACATCTGCATTGGAAAAGGTCAACAACTCTGGATTCAACATATGGAGTGAGAGTCTTGTAGTTTTCCATCCAGACTTTTAAGCCCAGCTGTTAATTGCAGACAATCAGTTCCTGACACTGGGATCTGAAGTTTGCCTCTGGGCTGTTTGCCATATCAGGCAGAGGCACCTTAGAAAAACCCTCATTAAAGCATACTCTACTGCAATTAGGCCAACATGGCCCAGGAGAATAGAGTTTAACTTAATTCCTAACATACTATTGCATCTCGTGAAGACAGTTTTGTTGAATACGTACTCATACCTGTAAAGGAGTTTAATCACCAAAGCTCGCAAGATTTTATTGAAAGCCAAATAAAATAAAAGCTGAAAACCTTGCTTGTTATCCCAGGCCAAGAGCCAGTTTTGACGAGGTCAGCAGAGCCACAGGCACCTTGTTGGCAAAGAATTGTGGAAGTTTTAACATGTGATGGAGAAATAGCAGTATGTCAAGCCTTCACAATCAAATGGAACGACCTGACAGTGAGAAATGAAGCACTTTTTCCAAGGGTATATATTACCACTATGACATATGCTACACTTGGTTTTCCTAAGGCAGAAAAACCATTAAAGTAATAAGAAAACTCTATCAAGCAGAGTCAGTGAGAAATCAGAAAAGAACTCATTTTACCAGAGCCAACAGAGGAAAGGTAAAAGTGAGTTAATTGTAACAAAAGCAATTTGATACAACTGTCATACAGCTCTGTTCTTAAAAAAAAACCCAAAAAGTAATTCTACAGACAAACACCATTCTTGAGAAATAAGAAATGGGTTTAACCCGCAGGACCTTCCTGAAAATGGTTATGGACTGTCCAAGTTTCAAAATACTCTTAAAAGTGGAACTATAATCATGCTTTAGAGAACCTTTGTTGGTCCAGAAATTCACTGTTATTAAAATGGTGGACTTGTGGTTACCAATACAAATGACAGTTTGTCATCTGTACACAGCCTAAAATATAATCTCTACATTTTAATCTTTTTTATGAATATCACTTAACATACGGCTATATAGACACTGAGATGTACTGCTGTGTATCCCCAAATCAGTGAAAGCAAAACAACAATAACAAAACAAATGTTGCAACTTTTACCTTGAATGTCTCTATTGCTTTTCATTTGTTTGTATGCATGCCAAAGCCTACACTAGTAACCTCTGGCTCTTTGGCAGTGTGAACACTTTCTCAAATATAAGAAAGCATTTCATCAGGAAAAAAAAAAAAAAAAAAGAGAGACAAGAAGACCATGACAATTAACATAACGATCAATGTATTTACCCCCTGCGATTGTATGAGAAATCCAATGATCCAGAGCAGGAAAGAAAATGTGCATTTTATGCACAACTTTGTAGCATATTACATGTATGTTGCCAGGGAGCAAATACAGTTTTTTTCAATATCCATTCTTGCTACTAAACAACTTGGAACTTATCTGAAATCTCTGAAATACAGCCTGGGATAGCAAATTAGCATCTGGCCTCTGTAGTGATTAATAATCATCTTCCAAATGCACTTTCAGAAATAATAATTGTTTTTACAATCCATTAAGTATCCTTTCAGAAAAATATACTTACTTTTTAAGCAGAAGATAGAAATACAAGCAGTTAAAATGAGTTGCCTAGAACTGCTACATCTAAAAGCCTTGCCAGAGCCTCATGTTAGATTGATGTCCTGTTGTATCTTCAAAGCAATATAATTTCCTCTATGTATATTAGCAGAGGTTCCCTCAGTGCCTAGTTTGGGGTTTGTTTTTTTCTTGTCTCATCTGACACTGTAATTTGATCAAGATGTTCTTTGCATCGTCTTGCCTTACAGTTTAATTGCTTGTAATTCAGCTCTGATAGCTAGTATGACGGGAATTCTGTGTAGCTGGAAATGCAGAATCCCCAGACCAAACTCAGAAAGAGGCTATAAAATACTTGCCGAGACTGGCAGAAGATCATCAGCACAGACAATAAGCCAGTCTTTAATCCAACTCCTCTACTACAGTCACAGAATTACCTTATTGAAGTAGGCAGTTTGATGTTCTAATATAATACGCCTATTTGGGGAAAAAAATAATGGTGTTTTTCTCTTGAGCTCTTTATTACACCACTTCTTCTTGGCAGGGTCAGTTTACACACTACTGGCTCTAGACTTGTTTGGACTCGATGTCTGTAAATCCACACTGCCAGGGCACTGCAGTTTTCATCCCTTAACTGTTACTTGGATTATAAAAAAGGCAAGTTTTCAAGAGGCAGGTTTCTGGCAAGGTTTCAGAACAGAATTAAAACACAGGAACACAGTGTATTTTTCAGTATTGTCACTGCTTCTAAGGAGCACCTACCTGATTGAATTAAAAAGAATTTATTCACTATTTATACGATTTAGCTAAGCAGAGAGGTATGAGGGCTAAAAAAGTCCTAGACGGAAGAATTCAGCCAAGAAAAATAAACTTTAAGCTGCCAATTTGTAGCTTCGGTTTAGTGGCTTTAACAACTAACCATCTCTTACAATGAAAGTAGTATTTGGGAATGTGACTTTTCTCTCCTTTATATTCAAAGGCAATTTAATAGTTTAGCTATCAACACCCATAGCCAGATTCTCTCCAGCTCTGATGCGACTAAGAACTTACGGGTAAGTTGCAGTTATTGTTTGATAAACAGAGTAGAGCTGAAATAAAATGTTACTATCCATAGTGATGCAGACAACTGTATTCATTGTATATTGCTTTTCACTGCAGTCCTCCAGCACTTTGGGTTTTTAGAGTGAACAGAGACATTTCTTTGCCAAACAAACATATCCAACATGAGTGTTCAAGAGAAACACAAAAAAATACCTTCATCACAGAAGATTTTTCAAAATAATTGCCATTTCATCTAATGAAAGCAAGTAGGGGTGATAGTTAAAATTACATTAGACAAGTTGTCTTTCATTTCCTTTCATTTAAGCTCAAGTGTGTATTCTACTAGGAGCAGGAGAAGCAAAATGAGAGACAGAGGGAAGGAAATGTTAACATAAAGCAAGATAAGAAAGTAGAGTGAAGCATGAAGCAGGGATAACTGGTCAAAATATGGTTACATTCTGGAGGCCTGGGTTCAGGCACTTATCAAGAACAGGGAGCAGCAGGAAGAGATAAATCATCCCTTTCCTTCCCCTAGGAGATAAAGATGTTTAAAAACAGAATAAAAGGATGAGAGTACAGTAAGATAAGATGTTAGGAAGAGGCAAATGTCATAAGAGCTAAAAAGAAATGTCACTGTTGTCAAATATTCTGTATTCTTATGTTGTCTGCAATTGTCTGAGTTCCATACTGCACAGTTTCTTAACAGACCAAAGCGTTAAGGATCCTGATCCAGCTCAGGCAGGAAGAATACTAGCTATTTATACCCCTTAGTTAACTAGGAGCAGACATGAAAAGAGGATATAGAGTCTGGAGACAAAGGAGATGTTAATATTATGCTACCAAATTTCTTGTTCTCACATGAAAAATAAAAAACCAGAGAAGCAGTATTTCTGGGAGGAGAAAAGGAAGAAAAAAAAAAAAAAAAAGAAGTATGAGTATGTTGGCCAGTAGGGGCCAGGAATTCAGAATGACATCTCCATGAGTCGCTGCCCATCACGGGGCCGAACTTGGCAGCAGATGAACCTCTCTGCTTGTTGTAGCTAAGAATTAGCTTGTGTGCCCACATGTATGATGGCTTTCATACAGGGTATCTTTCAAGCTACTCTTCTATGTACAAATAGAACAGGAAAAGAAAGGGAAAAAATGTCAGAAATCAGACAAGATAGAAGCTAGGAAATATGAAAAGAAATACAGACTAGACCGGTATTACGTTGTATTCTATTAATAGTGCATACCTGTTGATAGGGAACATGTATGTCAAATCAAATTAAACAGAAAACTTTTCCTCCTGTGTTCTCAGAAAAGTAAGGATTTTTATGATTGCAAAGTAAATGCTTTGCATGTGGCACTTCAGTTTTGAACAAATGACATTATCAGTGGAAATACAGGATCAACTGATCTGACATTTGCCTCTTTTGCCTGTGTATTTGTTAAAGAAAATATTTACAGCTCATGTAACATTAACCTTCTCAATATTTTTAGCAACATCCAGGTCTGGTCAGGCAGAAATAGATCATATTTTCTAAAATAATAAACTATTTTCCAGTGATGACGACTTCCTGTTCACCTTGATTAATTTCAAGAGGATGACCATAGGGTAAGGATCCATGGTGGGCTAGGGAAAACATGATTACTTTTACTAATAGTGACTGCAAGGCTACATAAATATTTACTATACTGAATGAAACACTTCAGCAGAACACACACAAAACATCACCTCTGCAAATACTTCATGGGTAGCTTCCTCTTCTACTTATTTGCTACTCCTGTGGCCTACAAGAAGCTTACTCCAAAATTTAAAATGCTTTGGTAAGTAAAGGCATGTTTCAAGCTAAAAGGAGGCTGAACAATTAGAAATTATTCTAAGGAAGCCAAGAGCAGCTGTTCTTTCTCCTGGTCTGATAGAACAAGGCAGGAACCAATATGCTCCCTCTCATCCTCGCATTTCTGAGGTGAGATTCCCATGCCAAAGGCTGTCAAGAACAGTGCAGGACTTTTAGCTATATTTAAATTGAAGTCACAATGTCAAAATTGGAGGCTATTGTTGCCCTGCCATCTCTCAGCTGAACATCACCACCACCCTGTTATCTGCGTTCCACAGTGGACTGAGAACCTGTGATGGCCAGCCCAGAACCTCAAGGCTGCAGGATTTAGGGCTCGTCCTAACCAAAGTCCGCTTCAAAGTGAGGCTGTATCTCTTCCTGAAAACATAAGTTCATTAAATACTTTTTACCAAAAGCAACCTTAAAAACAACCATTTGCTGACACACTTCTTTCCCTCCTATCTGAAAAAACAGCCCCATTTAGTCTACTCCTAATCTTAACCCTCTTGCTTCCCAGTCCTGCCTCATCTCATACCGCATCAGCAGTGTTCTGGGTTCAGAATGGTCAAAGCTCCTAGAAGTGCAATGCCACAGCCAGATGCTTTTGTGGGGTTTTTTTGCAAGTGGAATTATTCTTACTTCTTGTTGAAGTCCACAGAGAGTGAAAACTGGGCTATCTTCATATCTTACCTGTTCTTGTCATTATTCCCAGATGGCTGATACCAGCCCAGAACACTTCTACCTTGATGATACTCCCACTGCCAGAGTTAGCCCAACCCTGCAATCCTTGTCCTGTCTCTCATCCCGTGTTTGCAGATCTCTTCCTCTAGTAAAGGGTAATAACACAAATTGAAAAGTAATGAGAAGCACATGGTATGTGGCAAAGTTTGTAGCCTGACTTCATGAGGGCTGCTAACACACGGTATTTGTTAGAAAGGTGTCTAACATGTGGGTAGTTTGGATGACCTTCCATAGTTTTGTATACACAAAACCTGGTAACAGAATTTGTTTTTTCTTTTCCGTCTGGTTTTATGCTAATATTTACATCAACATAGCAATGTTTCCACAGTATACTACAAAGCAGGAAGGATGTACTTTGGAGGTAGAAAAGCATCTGTTGCTACATTTTAGAGGAAATAATTTCTTTCTCAAAATAATTCACTTCCTTTATGTTACCATGGTATTCTGCAGTGTAAGAGACCAGATTCATCAAACCGTATGAGATCAATTATTTTTGGATGACACTCTTGTAACTCATGTGCTGAGCACTGAACCCATGCAGAGGGACCTACTATTTGTCGGACAAACATATTCAATCAGCATGATTCTCCAGAACTTCATAATTCCTACTGAAATGTGAATCCCTACTGCAAAGTGAATATTCTGCAGGTAGAAAATTCTGTTTTGTTCCATGGTCAAGAATGTTGTCTTACTGGAGTCATGCAACACATTAACCTACACTTGGAAGTGAAAGACAAAAAGGTGATACAGTGATTACTCAAAGCAACAAAATCCACATTTTTTCTCCCGTTAAAGATTTATGTGGATCATTTGTTACAGAAGTATTGCCGTGGTGTTAGTATTTATAGGGAGACAACCTATCAGTGGGAAATTATGATAAATATTCTGGAAATTCCCTTCTTCACCTGTACTCAGATTGCTGAAGCTACCCTTCTTTAGACATTCATTCATCACACAAGCTTTTTTTTGCCATAGAAGTATATTTGAGATTATTCTTCTATATATATTATAAGTATTTGTACTGAACACCTTTTCCCAACAAACTTTCCATACATAAATGCCTGCTAAACTCTACCTGGGGTCAACTCACACACTTTTAAAATACATCCCTGGTAAATACATCATAAAAAACTACAAAACCATTTAGGACAGAAGGATGAAATTGTTTTGTTCAACTGAATACAGCTAAGAAGGTGAGAAATGGGATCTGCTCAGGATACTACTGTAGTCTAAAAGAAATGTGGGCACCTACTTAGACAAGAAGTAAAATATTAGAGTACACTTTTATTCATACATCTGATGAGGTTTACTTGAGCCCACTGGCTTGCATGAAACATGCTGTTTGGTGTGGAAACGAAATGCACAATGAAGAAATAAAAGCCCATAAGTATTTTATAATGACATCCAGGCTACAGGTTGCTAATAAACAAACTAAAAGCTTCATAAACCAGTTCATGGATGACACTGCAGAAGTGTATTTCCAGTTCCCATCTATTAAATAAGTATTAACAGGAAGATGTAGCAAGAAGGGCCATCAAGATAAGACCCAAAGAGGTTAAATGATGAGAAGAGTTGGGTAACAGACATTGCGGTGAGGCGTAGTATGAAGGCATTCATTCATCTCTAAGAAGCCAGCACAGCTGGAGGAAACAAACCTTACATGTACACATATTTGTTTGCCATCTAAATAGTTCAGCCATTTGGCACCGGAAAGAGAGACAGCAGCTTCCCTGAGTGGAAACTTCTCTTCTCCAGTTCAATGTGCGGGTGGTGCCATCTAGCGAGGAGAGTTCCCCACTCCCCGGGAACCCTGCGTGGTCCCAGCCCAAGAAGCATCCTTGGGAGCTGCACCATCATCCTTAACCACCACTGCTTCTCTGTTATAAAGAACCATGGGTGTCATTGGGAAGGCAAATCCCTGTTATTTCCTGGCTGTTCACTTTTTTTTCTCTGTGATATTTATTTTTCTTTTCTCTATTTATTTGCCTCCACGAAGGCAGAAGGCACTTGGGTATCCCCTACAATTTACAGATCAAATTTTTAAGACAGAACAGAATTGAGCAGTTTTACAGAAATGACGTCAGATGACAATGATCTGCAAACAATAACCATCAGAGGTCTGTCTGTGAGGGAAAGCTTAATGGTAACGACTGAGTGATTTGACAGCTTAAACATAAATCTAAGAGAAATAAGATCAAACACACAGAAAGCTCCTGCTTGGTGAAAAGAAAGAAATAATCTGTTCCCTGAGATTAAGGTCAATGAGTCAAGAAGCAGTGAGCTTATACTTCTGGAAGCCTAGATTAAAGATGCTAGGAAAGTTTCTAATTTTAAGGATACTGACACACCAGAAAAGCTGCCTAACAGGTTTCATGATCATGGAAGTTCAGGTCCCTAAAAAGAAGCTAGAAAATTATCAACTAATCCATCCCTTAGGTAGTGGTAGGCTACATGCAAGATACCTTCTATAGTTCCTTAAAGTATTATGATTACATATTACAGATGTATATGTTTACCCATTGAGTAAGCAATGCTGGTGTCTATATTCATCAACCTCACCTATGGATAATGATGCCTACGATCATATCAGAAACAACATTTCATTGTAGGCAGTAAAATGAATGAATTCAGCAAAGAGTAGCAGCACAGCTGTTGACTTTTTGCTATTAATGACACAGGTTTTGCCAATTTGAACAATACAGAGGTTCAATAACTTCATCAAAACAAAAGATGGAGACACAAACAGCTGACTTCATGCTCCTTTCATTGCAGACCATCGGTCTCCCATTTGTACCTGCTAACTTGCAATGGAAAGGCTGAGAGGAGCATTCAACTTCTAATGCCGCTCTTTTGAACACAAAAATCTATTTATTCCATTGCAGTGCTACTAGCTTGAGAACAAAGACAAAAAGAAACCTGCTTTCTAGAAATTTAACAAGATGTACAGTCTCTATTAAGAATGCTATAAAAATTGAAAAACTAAACTTATTTTGTGCAAAATGTGTGTGTTGAGTTCATCACTCTCTTACAGAGAATGGAAAAAAAGAAATTATTTAAAACTATACCTACAGTGCTGTTGGAGAAGTCCTTGCTTGCCAGTCTGTCTACAAGAATTTTGAAGTTTAGAGCCTAGGGAAATCTATTTAAAAGTCACGAAGAAAAATCTTCCAGGTGTTCTATTTGTGATTCTGCATTCTTTTCTCTCCTAGTTTTATTCTTCATTAGTTTTAACATTATCCAAACAAGGCAAAAAGTAAACTTGTAAATGTCACTTGATATTAAGTAGATCCCAAATGAACAGTGGCTAGCCCAGATTAGTTCCAGGAGTGAGCATGAGGAAGACGAAGTGTTTCTATAAGGAGAACTGTGCAAGATACAATTATTTTTATAATTTCTCACAAATTTTTCTAGGGTTTCAGATTTTCCCCTGACCTGCATCAGTATTAAACAGAAGCCCTTAAAATACAGAAAAATAAATAAGGCAGAAACACACATTCACATTGACTGGTACTTGCTTACTGCACACAAGTACATTTTGCAAGGCAGGCAGAAGTACTGTTTCTGCCTTGCTGGAACACAGCTCCAGTCTGCTGAATCCTGCTGCTGACTTGATTTTGGCTTTGTGCTTTAATCTCACTTATCTGACCCTCTTCACTTCATATGGCAACAGGGACTCAAACTTTACAATACCTACTGCGTATGGGTATCTTAATCATCAAATCTGGAATTAGTCCCTCGCTCTGTATTTCAAGCTCATGCTTTGGAAATCTCAGTCTAAAACTGCAATCTAAATCTGGCAGAAAAGGAATGATGTGAACACAGGACCTCTTACATAACATGCAAATATCAAAGGATACCTCATATGCTTGCTCTCTCCTTTTTTTCTAATTAGAAATAAATTGTTCATGTGAGATTGTGCATCCTTACAGCCAGTTCCACTGCCATTTTCTTGCAAGAAACATCTCAATTTTTTGTTTCTCTGCCAGAGTTACAGACATGCTAGCATGGGAGTATCTCAATTTGACAGGAATTTTGAAGAAACTTACATGTTAAAGTAGCTATATTTATTTATAATTAGGACAGCAAAGTCCAAACTTTTCTGAAGATACATTTGGATACACATCTAAGCGTGCTCTCACTTTGAAAAAGACCTCTTGCAGCATGTGGACTGTACTCCGGATAGACTGCATGTATTTAGACAGGCCACTTTGATGTTTTAGGTCATCTACAGGCTCTATCAATTGTGAACTCTTGCCTTTGTGAGGTAATCTTTGTATGGATGTCTGCAGCAGTGTCTGTTAATGCAAACTTTACAGGGCTCAATCTCTCAAGTTTCCTGCAGTGGTTGGCAGGCTTGGCAGTGGCTGGCTGGGAACCCACACTGCATATTACAGCAGTGGCCAGTCCTGGGTATCCTTCTGCTATTCTCCTGGGTTGGTGGGCTGCGGAGCGGAAGGGTTTTCTTGAATCTCCACTCCTCTACCAATAGTTCTGCTCCAATTCTCTTCTCCTCACACTATACCTTCAATTAAACAGTTTGATGAGAAAAAACAAGGCAAGAGCCTGGTTACCACTCAAACCTTCATAAGGCTGCAAGGAAGAAAGTCCTGTCATTCAAATACCACTTACATTTGTATTTATACATTTTAAATGTTTATAGAAACAGCTTCCACTGAGCAACAAAACTCTTCCCTGAATATTTAGGAAGAAACCACACAAACAGCTCTTTTGTTTTCCAGACTGCAGGAAAGGCTATTAAGTCCCAAGAAAACAGAGCTGCAAGGAGTCAAGTTTGCATGCAGCTCATGCAATGCAGAATGCATTTCACCAAAAATGAAACTTAACATTTAATACTCATTCACTTACTTTTTGGACAGAC
The DNA here is from genome assembly GCA_039877255.1 of Loriculus beryllinus. Classification (NCBI taxonomy): domain Eukaryota; kingdom Metazoa; phylum Chordata; class Aves; order Psittaciformes; family Psittacidae; genus Loriculus; species Loriculus beryllinus. The sequence goes on along the minus strand of JBCJKH010067036.1, from coordinate 7,847 downwards.
ATCTGAACATTATTGTCAGTCTTGTGTTAATCCCATGTGTTAGATAGACTTTCTTTTACTACCTCCTTTCCACTAGAAGATACTAATTCAATACAGAAAATGCACCAATAACTGATGCTGGTCTTAATCTGCTTACAGTGATATAGGACACAAAAAAAGAGCTTTCTCATTAAAATGCTCCTATCAGGACCAATTTTACATTATATTAGTCATAGCAGCTACATCAAAATTGCTTTTTAAAAGGAATTTTCCTGTTGCATAAGGACTCAAGATAAGCAAGAAAGAAACAGAAGCAGAAATAAGGTTTTTTTTTTCATTTTTAAAGGGAAATTGTCAGGGGGCCAGAAACCATTTGAGTATCAAAGATGTAACTGTGTCTGATAATACAGACACCTGCAGATCTGTCAGGAATTTGCCATAAAAAGTATTAAAAAATATATTAAATTGACTCTGAATTTATCTTTGTCACCTTCATACTCTTCCCATGGTTAGACAGCCAAAGTCTATGATAGTAAAAGATGAGGCTGATTTTCTCTGAAAATTCAGAACTTTTAGCCTGCAGTTTATGTCAGCATCCTGGAAAAAGTCAGGGAATCCAATTTAATGCTGTTAGTATTTATTCCCTTCACTCACAGCATACAAGAAATAAGGTCTCTAATAAATCAAAGATGCTGGTGGTTTTGCCAGTAGTATGTTTTCTGTATTAACATGATCAAATATAAGGTGTCAAAGTGAGGACAGAACACAATGTCTGCATCCAGCTGTTATAACTTAAACCTGCCTTTTGCAGAAATTTAAACTGTGGCAATACAGTTTTACTGCTGGCTAGAATGACTAATTGTACAATAAAAACTACACTAGAAATTAAAACAGAGGAATGTGTAAGACAGCAATTATAAAATAGTCAAGTGGAAAAACAACTGACAGTCTAGAAGAATGTTTTCGTAAGTGAGAACAACCAAAATACACGCAATAGTCTCTTGTGGACAGATTTGGTACAGGCAGGACTGGAACAAGAGTCAGTATTTAGGTAAGCTGCAATATGACTGGGAAAATTAGTCAACTGTGAGGTGCCTTGATGTGGTAGCTATTTGGATGCCAAAGATGAATTCCCAGTGCGTGATTATATGAGTGGTTGCTGTCCATCAGCTGAAATCAGTAATGTGTCTGCATTTATAGACTAGACTCATTCACCTACAGAAATGTTAGCATGAGGACAGCATCACATGCTGTTATGAATGGAAAAATATAGAAAGGTTATAATATAATTTTTCTTGGAACTGTTATTTAATCTCATGGTCTTTCATTATAAACTCACCACAATTACTGTGTTAATGGAAGTCTTTCTTGGTTACATTCTTGCTTAAATATTTTTGCCCAAAGAGTGGGAGTGCTACATAGAAACAAAACGTATCATGCCATAAGCTGTCTAAACAACTTCTATCTGCTTCTCTCAAGGTTTATACACTTTGAGATGTATGTAGCTGTTGGTACTTGACAATGGCTGACTGTGTACTATTGAGAGATTTTATAGATCAATAAAAGCATGCCTCTTAAGAATTTGTTCATATTCCAATGACACAATTCACACTGACTTTAGTGGAATAACGGTCTTCAAGGATTTTGTTTCCCTAAATATGAGTCTGAGCATCAGTAACTCAAATTTTATACACTCAAAAGAAACAAGCTGATTTTGTTCCTACTCCTGCTCTCATTTTTATGTGTGTGCTGCAGATGACTGCAAGTGATCAAACAAGCAAATCTAAGCAATTACCACCTGGCAGCTGAGAACTTGTACCTACACACCTGCTTTCGTTTCTCCTTCATTTAAGCAAATGTTTTATTTCACCGTGGGGACAGCATTAACATGCACATATACGATCAGTCACTCCATCTCACCTGACAGGCAGTAACTTTTTATGCCCTTTGCAAGCCCAGGAACATGCCCCACATAACATGCCAATCTAAAAACACCTTTTAAGTGCCCATCTGGGAAGTTTAAACTCTTCCTTTCCAGCTTCTTTAGAATGTCCTTTATGTGAGCCAAACAAAATGGATATAGAGATGATTGCAGGAGTACAGGACTGGGAAAAGAACTCTGGCTTATTAAGCACAGAGAACTAAACCAAACAAGCAACAGTATTTCCTCACAGTGCAGTAAGAAGCTTGTTTGAGTGACTTAGAATCTTAAGCATGCAAGAAACTTCAATTGCTACACACAAAGTTTGCCTATACAATATGTGTTATATGTTACTCGGTTGACTTTGAGTTGTAAGCACCTATCTAAACTCTAATGTAACACAACAACATCACTCCAAATAAAACAAACAAACAAACAAACAAACCAAACCAAACCAAACCAAACCAAAACAGAAAGCTGGCTTATTCAAAGTTTTCTGTCATGTTAAGGTAAACAGTTATTTTTTTTCCCAAATAATGACATAATATGGAATATCAAATTCATGTAGGAGGTGAGAACTGTCTTATACTGAGAAACTGAAGGAGTTTGTTTTTACAGAAATTGTTTTTTCAAGTGTAAGAGAAATTTCAGCTTTGTTATTCACCAATAATGTGTTTAGTAATTACAACATTCTGATCTCAGTGAAAGAGCAACTGAAGCACATAATAAACTACTAAGATTGATACAAGTACCTTGGATAGCTATAAAGTAGCTTGTTATATTTCTGTCAATATTTTTAATCTGCCTTTCCCAGGCAGCAGTGAACTTCCTGTCTTTTCAGGTTATTTACTGTCACCTCCATTGCTATCCACACTACCTGTTCATGATGGCCTGCTCATGATCCTTCAAATAGGAAAAGATAATTGTAGCATCAATTTCACTGGGAGTAAGACTGAATTCTTGAAATACATCATGTCAGATGAAAATAAAGAGTTGCCTTCTTTCCACAATTTGGTATTCTTAAATATAATTCCAGTTCAGTATCAAGGATAATTTATGTTCCCAAAATAAGTTTTCTAGAAATATTCTGGGAATGATTTAAATTGGAAGCTTACTTACACACCATTCTGTTTTAACTTAACAGATACAAATAGCTTTACATTTTAAACAAAACCTAAAAAAACAAATAACAAGTTATGATTTTACATGAAGATTACAAAATGAGACCAACACATAATTTTTCTTTAATTCTGTAACCATAAAACCTGGGAATACAATGAAATAATGTAATGGAATGGAGGGATTATTTATTAGATGCCATTCAGAGGAATATAGGAAGGTATACATATTGCTCTTTGTATTTACATTCATATTTGTATTTACATTTTGCAATTAAATCTTAGTGTGTCTCTGTGAAAACACTGGCTGCACAGAATCTTGTGTTACAGGACGATACCATAAGTTTTTAAAATAGTTTTAGAGATCTTGTAAAGAAAAAAATTCCTCATTACTATGATGTAATTAAATCATAAGCCTGGATTCAAATGCCACCGAGCACTGGCTGTGTTAAAACACCAGAGGGAGCAAGTTTCACAGAGGAGTGAATGTTTTTATTGACTCTCCCGGCTACTAACCGTGTTTCATCATTTCTGAAGTATCTGAATTTAGTCACACTACCTGGAATGGCTGAGGGTACGCCAGTGAAGCAAAACCCCTCAGCTTGTGATGAAATACATAACAAGGAGCAATGAAACAGCAGAAAAAGTGAGAATGTGCTCTGCTTGGATGGCTGCAGGTTTAACTGACTATGGGATAAAAAGCTAACAGCCTTGCTGTCTTTGTCTAATAAATACTATTTTGGTACAGACAGATTTTTGCAGCTAGACTCACACTTGTCCTTCACAGCACAAACTCACAGACCCAGTTGTGAGTCACACCTCTTCTAAAAGAGGATTATAAAAAAACAACCAAACAAACCCACCTATGCAATGAACTGAATTACTTGGTAAAACCACACTCACTTGTCCTTTGCTAAGGACTAAAGCTAGGCAAGGCTCAAATAGAAAAAGCTCCCTAATCAGTTGTGTCTTTGATAATTTGTGTCTGAAAAAACCTAGACCTGAATCAGAAATGACCTTGTTGCTGAGTCCTGACTGGGAACTGAAACTTAAGGACTTAACTGCTCTTAAGGACTGACCAAGTGACAATTCAATGTATGCATGCATCATTAATACTGCTTAAAATTTAGTAATGATAAAAACCTTCTATGTCATTGCATGTGGGCCCAGATTTTGTCACTGTTAGAAAGACAAGAAGACAGTGACAATTTCCCTTAGAAGTTCTAACATATGTTGAAAGTATTTCAGAAGTGTCTATACAGTTACTAGAAAAAAAATAGGCCTGCAGTAATATATATTTTTGAGCAATTAAATGGCATCTAATACTGTGGGCTACTCAAATTATATAATTCAGAAGCTCAGTAATATAAGACCCCAATTGTTTCATGCAGTGTAGCAGACTGGGACATCTCTAATGATCACAAATCTGTTAAAATTCCCCTACCTGTATTACAAGCAATATATTAAGTGGTTAAGTGTCAAAGTGCCTAGACCCACAGTATTTTCCTGCTTCCAAAGTGCAGGCTGAAAAAAGGAAAACTGTCATG
>JBCJKH010067031.1:5017-18090 GCA_039877255.1 Loriculus beryllinus | reverse complement strand
GGCACCCTGTGCCAGCGCCTCAGCACCCTCACAGGGAAGAGCTTCTGCCTAAGAGCTCAGCTCAGTCTCCCCTCTTCAGACCCAACCCAACCAGCCGATGGAGCCGGGTGAACTCCAGTGCAGGACAGTGGGTCCCAGCATGCAGGATGACACCATGTGTGTCTGTGCCATGCCAGACAACAGGAGTGGTGGCTCCATTTTATTCTCCATCAAAACCTTGAACTGAGAATAGATGTGAAGCTGCAGACGTGTTTGCTAAATATTCCAGAACTCTTAACAAGGCAGGGAAACCCAACAGGCAGGACCAAAGCCTAACACCAAACAGTAGTAAAATACCCACTAATTCTAAGTCTTCAGTAAACAAAAAACCATCACACTGCAGTATCTGCCAACAGGAAATGACAGGGAATACAAAAGGTGAAGCTACTGTATTAGTCTGTTGGTTCCCTCTTCTGATTTTCAGGTACTATTTGGAAAATGCCCAAACAAAAAGACTGGCAATGGAGAGGCTCAGAAAGCTTCTGCCTGCACTGAGTGCATAAGAAATACACTCACAACATAAGGAAAACATCTTACAGTACCTTTTCAACCAGTGAAAACTGAGGAGACCTCAAACTTCCAGAACATCCCATTGTTTCCTTCATCTGTTGTTCACACTAAATTGCCCGTGCTCAATCTGCAATGGCAAACCTCTGCAATGGTGTCTGGCTGGGGCTGAGCTGCTTCCTGAAGAGCTGGTGGATGATGCAGGGCTACTAAGATTACAGCCAGGAGAAGGAGGACAAATCCTTTAATTGTATAAAATCATCAGATTAAGACTAACCCTCTCTGTGGTTCACTGTGAGCAGGGAGCTCTGCTGCCCAGAAACTCAATTTTATAAAGTGCTGGGAAGGAACCAAACCCAAAACCCCAAAAGCACGGGGGGCAGAGCCAGACACACCTTCCCCTTCTGGGTCTACACACCGCAGGGGGCACAGGAACTCTCCTTGCTCACAAGGGAACTAAATTGTCACCTATTTTCCTTTAAGCAATTGTCACCAAATTGCACTCCTGCTGGATTAAACATTTGGGAAGAGATCTGCAGATTACCTGAATGCTGAGGTAAAGCCTCAATTTCCCTACAGGATACACACCATTGATGTCTTCCCCCCTCAGCACCACCTTCCACACGTTTCACACATTCATCATCTGCTGAAGGGCTTCAGACCTTTCTTCTAACAGCCTCCTGCACTGAAATAACACCTCACCTGCAGGTCCAACCCCCAGATTTCTCACCTGAATTAACTTCTGTGAGCTATTATCACTTAGTTTGATTAATCACTTTTTTGATTATCACTGTTTGATTTCAAGGCCAGGTTGGACAAGCCATGCATGACATGGTTTAGTGTGAGGTGTCCCTGCCCATGGCAGGGGGGTTGGAACTGGATGATCTTAAGGTCCTTTCCAGCCCTAACCTGTGATTCTATGCGTATACATACTTCTATTTCCAAAGCAGGAAAGCTCAACAGTTGAAAACGCTGCCAGATTTTACCTGGATGAATAGGAGGCATATCCATTGCAGGTCTTCCTGACATCATTCGTGGGTCCATGTAAGACTGCATCATAAGCCACCGTGGATCAAAGCCCATTGAAGCTAAATGCTGAGGATGTGGCTGCATGGGCTGATAAAGGGGTCTATGCTGGGGTGGTGGGACAGGGCCACTAGAAGGCTGTGAGGGAGCAGATTGGGGAAGGACACCTTGCTGTTGTTGCTGCCACTGCTGCTGTTTCATTTGCTCCTGTGCAACAGAAAGCAGTATTACAAAACTTTTAAAAAGAAGACTTGAGCAGAATTCAAACAACCCCTGGAAACCACAAGTATGGTTATCTCCAGAACACTAAGCATTCCAAAAGTTAACCGCAAACCCGCATCAGCATGAACTAGGAGAAAGGGGAGTAAATGAGACTGGACAATTTAGAATAGCTACAGTTCTGCTGATGTTCAGCTGAGACACTGAACATTCATGCGTGTCATTAATGCAAAGTGCTCTTCAGACCATAGGATCCGAGTCAAAATTACATTTGTGAGTTTCACAGCTTTTAAGAAAAAGCTGCAGAAACTATGATCAGCAGACCCCAGGCTCCACAGACAACCACAGAGCAATGCTCTACTTCCACCAACTGATGCTAAAACTGGCCAGTTTCAAAAGCCTCTCTTGCTTTCTGCTCACTTGCGCATTTTGCAAGTGACAAAAAATGTTTCATGCAAAACAAGTCCTGCCAATGCCACAGATGTTACAGAAGCTAGAAACCAATAGCTTAGGCTTTCTGAGACTCCTATGGTCATGTTCTTGCTAAGCATAAGGCTGAAGAGACCATTCTTGTAATGAGCTTCCTTCTTTTAACAAACTCATTAGTTACCTGCTGCCTCTGAAATCTCGGTGGTAATGATTTCTGGAACTGTTTAGAATAGCCTGAGGAAACAGCAGGACGAGGCTGAGATCCTGAATCTGGCTCACTCTCATGAGTTACCTGTGAAATCTCTTTCTCATTCCGACCACTATCTTGTCGGGTAAAGACTGCCTGATCTTCTGAAAAACAAAAATCCAACAAACCCACGTGTGGGAGACAAATGTGAATCTTTAAGCTATGACAATTTCACCAAAATGTCAGATAAAGGAGGTTGTCCTAAAACAGTAACAGTCTGCCTTCTCTAGCATCACAGCCTTGTTTATCGTCATAGTCACAGTTTCCAAAACTAAAATAAAGGCAAAAAAAGTTAAGAACAACCCCTCAAACAGGACAACTGCTGTTAGTAGACCTCTCAGTGCCCCTTTTAAACTCAAACACACTGGGTAATCAAACACTAGCATTTAGGTTGTAACTATCAAGTGATCAAAAAAAAAACCCAACACCTGTATCACTGCTACCATATTATATTCGAATTAACTTTTTTTTTTTAATGAACCAAGGTTTGGTTTTAGAACTGCTTTTAGTCATTTAGAGAGTAACACAACCTTATTAAGCACAGTCTAGCAGTTTCCTGTGACATTAAAGTTCCACTACAAAACTGCATCAAGTTTACCTGCCTCTTATGTCTACTTCTCTAGGCTTCCTGAAAGAACAGAAAAGCCGAAATAATTTACACTGCTTTCCAGCAACATGAGTTGCTGAACCTCCTTTATCAAGGAAAGAAAGCCTGCTTCTCTTTCTGCTTTCCTCGAAGTCCAGCCTAAATCAATAAACCAAGTTTTTCCTTTAACATTTTGATGAGCTGGGTAAATGAATTTAGCTCAAAGTACAGTTAGCAGATGTAATATGCCAGGGAAATAAGTGATCTAGATGCACTGGGTTAATTAGATATGTGAATTAGACTCCCAGATTACAACTATGCTCTGTGGTTCAGCTTTAAGGCAGACAGCTCCTACTTGTGTGCAAACATACCTTTTTCTTCCTTGTTATTCCTGTTTTCACTTTCTTGTTTTTCTGCTACATGTGTAGCCACAGGTTCTACAGCCTCAGGAACCTCATGTGCTGCTTTCTCCTCTTCTTTTTCCTTCTCATTCTCCTTCTCTTCTTTCTCGATCTCCTTTTCTTTCTCTTTTTCTCCTTCTTGCTCTTTGGCCTTTTCCAGTTTTTCTTTTTCTTCTTTTTCCTTTTCCTTCTCCCTTTCCCTCTCTTTTTCTTTTTCCTTCTCCCTCTCTTTTTCTCTCTCTCGTTCCCTCTCCCGTTCCCTCTCCTTTTCCCGTTCCCTTTCCCTCTCTCTTTCCCTTTCCCGTTCCCTTTCCCTCTCCCGCTCCTTCAGAGGGTCTTCCCGGGAGGGCTTTGTCACACAGCCAAATTTCTCATTTAACCGTTTTAGCTTTTCAGCACAAGCTGCTTTGCGCTGTTCTTCCATTCTTCTTTCTTCCTCTTCTCGCCGCTTACGGGCTCGTTCAACTGCAGCGGATATCTCTGACTGCTGTCTTCGCCTCTGTTTCCAAATTTCATCTTCATCTGGTACTGGTTTAGGGGGAAAGGGTCCCTGCCTTCCAGGTCCTACCTGGCGATCAGGGGGAGGAGGGTGCTGTAATATTAAAATCAGTTCAGTCAAGTTGAACACGTGTTACATAAACAGCCAGCTGAAATACTACAACTTAACTATTTATCAGCACACGTGTTTGCATGACACCTTAAAAAAGCAAGATTTGGAAGAAAAAGCAAGTCCTCACCTGCCTGCTCCAGTTCAGACTCATGCAATGAGCTCAGAAAGCAGAGGTAAATATTCACTGGGCTCATGTCACTCCTCCCCATCACCATCAGACAGCAAAGACAAACACCTTTTAGATTTGATTATAGGCCACTCTATATCACAGAAACTCAAGACAGGTCTCAGACTAAAGTTCCACAAGAAGCCAAAGAAATTCCATGTAGCTCAGGATAAGAGATCTTAATAAGGACTGTTAAGAATCCTAAGAAGCTACTATGCACACATTTTATCTGGAACTTCATCTCCTCCTCTGTCTCAGCAGACAGCCCTTCAGTACTGCTCCTAAGCCCCTGTCCTCTCTAGTTCTCAGAAGGGGTTGGATAACTGAAAGCATGTGAAGCTCTCATGCATTTCATGTAACTGTTGCTTTACACAATTAGCAGCAAAGTTGTGTTGGGATCCTATTCTTACTGGCAAAGTACTACAATTATTTTTCTTGCTAAAGAAAAGGCTTATCCCTATGTGAAGCATATTTTTACTTTTGTTAGTCTGCCCCCCCCAACACAGTATTAAAGAACTTAACTAAAGTAAATAAAGACAATTCTAATCTCTCTTACCGGTGGCAGAATAGATTTTGGATGAAGAGCAGGACCACCTCTTTCATGCAGAGAAGGCTGTGCTGGACCCCGATCCTATTGGATCAAACACAGCACCAGGGTTAAGCAAGCTCATAACAGTCAAGTTAACAAATTTCAGATTTACTGTTTTCCACTGCATTAAGATACCACACATAGAGAACTATCTGCACATGATACAAATTACCACATAAAACAATGGCAAGAAAATTTCCATGTTATGTACTGACCACTAAACAATGACTTTAAAAATTCATGCATAAATATTCCAGACTTCACGTTACTGCACTATTTTTCCTCAGATTCAGTGTAGCATCCAACCCTGAAAGACACATTCTTTATAGAAAGCACAAGCAAAACCAATTCAAGATCCCCTATCTTCGTTATTACTGGTGTCAAGAGACCAAATTTCTGGGAAATTTTCATATAAAACCAATGGCAGCTTTTCCTGGAGGAGAGGAAGGGGAAATAGATTTAAAAGACGACTGAAGCAGGCATAAGCTGAGGTGGTTGTCAATCTTCCTCTACCAGAGGGTAAATTGAAAGCAAAAACATTTGAGCTGATGCATTCTACATGGTCTGTATAAAAATCCATCTGCCTGAGACATCAGAAGTGAACTGACACATCCTTGTTAAGTTGCACTGAGGAAACTGGGTCATGATAGAAAAAAACAACTCCCCCAAAAAATAACCAAAAACTCACATCCTGAAAAAATGTGTGGGTCAGCTGGGTGCTATTTATCTTGTCAAAAAGTATGACACCAGAATGGCTTCATTCACAATTAAAGGGATGGACAGACAAGGGTATTGAGTTAAAGCTTATGAGTTCAATCACACTGGCACAAGTGTTCTAACCCCCTCACAGCTGTGAATTAGAGCACACTAGATAAAAACATGCTATTTTTATTCTGTGACCAGAACCAGCTAAGTTGACTTAGCAGCACCTGATCACAGAACTCAGATAATGCTTTCAATAGCTAATGCTTTCACTCATGTTCATAATTTTAACTGACCTGACTGTTTGTAAAGACATCTGACCTGGACCTTTCCTGGTGAGGCTATTGCCAGAAGAGCTGAAGAGAAGAACACAAACCTGATCAAGCTGAGAACTTTTGCCGTATGATCCTTTGGCTGCTGCTGTGGAAACCTGGGTGGCAGACTTAGTGCTTGTCTGTTCATCTGCTTCCTTCTGGCCATCAGGACTCTGGGAATCTTTTGATGGTGTTTGTTCATCACTATGTGCAGAGAAATAAGAAAAATGGAATGGGTACTCCACATAAGTATTTGGTGATTCATCTTCTATCCTCAATGTTTTTTCGCAAGAGCAAAAGCTCCTCACAACAAAGAACACTACTACATGCCCACTAGCTGACTGGTGTCTGCAGGCAATTATGCGATTTAATACAGTATTCCATTACAGGAATGTTTTTGGAATGAGTACTTGCACTCATTTCATTCAATCTTTCCAAGCGCTGTGGCATTCACACCTAATTGGCAACACCGACTCACCCACTTTCCTTTTCCTTTTGACTACTTCCTTGCTCATCATCATCACTGAAGTTCAACTGTTCAGTGTAATCCACTTCACTCTGAGCACCTGATCCATAAGCAAATATTCAATTAATCTTTCAGAAAGATTCACTGTACAAATAAAAAAAAATCATTAATCTGATGTTCTTACCTGCCCAGCCTTCATCAGCCTCAGCATCTAGATTATCAAATTTATCAAGTTCTTTAAGTTCACTAGCACTAAGAATGGATGGGCGCTCAATAGGTTCTGAACACCATGAAGGTGGTCCTCTTCCCCTTGGCCCTCTAAAAAAAAAGAGAGGAAAACAACGGTCACTGTCATCCACATGACTAGATAAATGGTCAACCTGCATGATGATTATTTGAAGTATACTGTACTGTTCTCTCAATACAGTATAAATGTCCTACACATGTGCGACTGCTGTAGTTCCAATAATTACTGCTACACTATACGGATATTTAAGGAAGAGAAAGATTAGATGCTATAGCCTTACTTACTTCACAAACAAGCCAAACATCAGTTGACAGTAGAAAATCAAATGCCTTGAAGCTTTCAAACAACACATCACATAGATCTGGCATCCTTCTTGACACCAATTAATCCACCTCAGATGCATTTCTACTTTTCAAGCTTTCCCATTGTCAAAGATTCTGCACCTTCTCCCTACTCCTACACTCAAGCTCTCCCAGCCAACCCTCTCAGCCTTTCTGTCCTCTTCCTGACGCCACCCAGTTTGTACCCTACTGACCATAGCATTCCCTATTTCTTCATGCATGTGCACAGACATCCTCAACTATGGAGAAATGAAGAAAATAAATTGTATAATACATTAGAGTTCTTTAACTGGAAAGCAGTAGAGTTGAGAACCAGGAACTAAGTACTTTCATGGTAACAATGGAAGTGTACTTTTACAGGCGAAAATACTGGCTGAAGTTTCAAAGGTGTTCCCAAGTGACTCCTATTCTTCCTGTAATGTGCGGAATTCCATCAAGTTTCATAGTTGAGTTGTCAAACACAAATCACTCCATAGCACTGCTCCACAAAAGCCAAACTTGAAGCTAATCAGTAGCACTTCTTAAGCGGTACATGATCATAATCAAAATACCCAGTGCTATCTTTTTTTTTTGTTATTGAGTCACTAACAGAGTTCATGCCCACACAACAATAACACTTTTAAGGTTTCTTACCTGCTAAGCTCAGAATTGGGAAACCTTGTTGGACCTTGTATGGAGGGAGGATATGCCATTCTAGGATACTGATTAAACATCTAAGAAAGGTTTAAAAACAAGAACCATTCATTAAAAATTGTAACTACATTAAGCATACTGAGATCATCAAAAGAATCACAATGGAAGTAAAACAAGATTGTTATGCTTGCTTAGTATCTCAAGTGTGTGACATTAAGTCATCAAGATCGAGTGATTACAAGTGTTAACCAATTCCTGACAAACTGAAACTCAGTGTAGCAAGTGGCAGCAGTTAGCCACATCCTTTGAGCAGCTGCTTGCAATCCCAACCTCCTAGCAGAACTGCTAAAGTGTTCCACAGAGGGAGATGAAAGGAGGGAGATGAAAAGGGGCATGAAGATATCACACTAGCCAATAATCAATCCCTGCTGCTTTAAAATCTTCCATGTAACCATAACTTACATAAGGTGGCATCATTGCTCTGTACTGAGAAGAGACAGGTGGCTGCTGCTGGCCATTCAGCTTGGGCTGAGGGATCTGTGGTAACCGCACATCTCTCTTCTCTGCTGCCTTCTGGCCATCATTTTGTTCTGTTGGTGTAGCATTACCATCTTCTTGTCCAAGGGCCTTAGCTTCTTGATCAGTTGGAGAATTGGGTGAATTGCTCTTATTACCACCTTCTCTCCAATTAGTAGCATCTGCATGGGCAGAATCAGTACAAGAAAAAACAAGAACAGACTTTATACTACGAATTTACAGACAGGCGTAATGAAAACATTCTTCCTTACCCACTTTTCAGTAACAGAGCAATCAGTGCAGACACACAATCATATCTGGTCCTGAAAGCAATGACTGCTTGATAAAATAGAGGCTGTTTTCTAATCCTTTTTAGCCCTACATTCAGCTGTGCTCCTGAAGTGTAAGAGTTAAGTTTATAGACCACTCTACCTTCCAAAACAACACAATTTAGGATACTGATAATAGCACAGGAGAGAAAACAGATTTAGGTGTGGTAAGTGGGCCACTGCTGACTCAGTGTGAAGATGTTGTCAAGAGAAAGATCAAGCTTCTTAAGCAGCAAAGGCCTACCATGGAACACCAAAGAAGCTCAAAATGACATATACTTGTGCATTAACTTTCTAAGTGAAGACAGACATCCAGAATCTGGCTTGTATCCCTGTTTGCTAAGGATGAAATAGAAGTGATGAGGGCTGTGCTTCTGGGTAAGAATGTCTAGCAAAAAGACCAGCAAAAGTTAAGGTATTTTAATGACTTGTGCCAGGTAGTCCATTTTAATTTTTTTTATAGTTTCTGCCTACAGAGCATAGGTTAGGACAATAAAAACAGTAAACTTAACAGCAGTGCTCAGATCCATGGAGACCAAGAAAAATTCAGACATGCTCTGTAAAGACTGTTCTATTAGGGGCACAATCCCTTTAAGTGGTGTTAAACTATGCTCCTAAGTATCCATTACAATTCTTCCACTTATCTTTGCTGGGGAGCATGGCTGCTAAAAGGGCAGTACTCACCAGTTCATCAAGTTTTCTGCTGTCAAGACTTCTAAGAAGGGCTTAATACTAAGAATGTCAGTGCTGACCAATACTATAACTGCCTGCAGGAGACTGGAAGAAACACATGTAGCTATTTCCCTAATTTGGTGTTGGATACCTCCCAGATTTCTTGGCAACTTATTCTCCGTATCAAAATCAAGTAAGGACCTTAACAAGCACAGTGCCCATCTTGCCTATCACTGGCACAAGAAAATGCTACCCACAGTGCAAGAAGAGACCCCTGGTCCACCAAACCTCATTGGAAATACTTTTAAGGAAGAAAGAAATCCTGATTTTCACTGGAAACAAGCACAATCCCATATGCTTTCCCATTAAAAGGATCTGGGGAAACAATATATATTTCTTCACTGAGACATGTAAAACCAACACTGTTATGGTTGTTTTCACTAGATCTAATCCCCCACAGCTGCAGCTAGTCAGAGCACCTCAGTCATGCGCTAAAGATGTGAATGCCTTTCAAATTACAGTCCACTCTTTTGGTATCCTGTAGATTTAACTTCCTATTTGGGATTTTTCAGGCTACTGAGTACTAAACACTCGGAGACAACTCTAATGACGACTTCTATAATATTAAGAGAGTTCTTTAAATACATATTTTAACTGTTGTGACATCTAGCAGCTGGATTTAAAAAAATGACAGTATTGTGCAACTAACAAATGTTCCTCAGAGTACAACTGAAGTATTGACTAGGTTAGGAAAATGGGAAGTGAACCGCAGAATAGGATCAAATACCTTACTTTCCACATACCAGGAACACAGTAAAGCAGAAGAACGTTCAAAAATCTGTTTCTTCACTGTAAGGGTGTGTTGATTAAAACAATCAATGAATCAATTTCTTTTATATGGGACATGAGTATCCTTGTAATGAACAAGTTTCACACAAACCCATGTGATTTCACAAAAATTTATAGTATACACTTACTTTGTGGCCGCAAGCTGGGTCCTGATCCATGAAGTTCTTCAGGTGTGTCTTTCTCTTTTCCTGACTTTTCTTGATCCCCAGCTGCCGGCAGACTGGGAAACTCTTGCTGGAAATAACTATTTACTTGAATAGGTGGACCTGCAGAATAAGATAATCATAAAGTCTCAGCTTTCTGTAGTCAAAAGAGTTCAGAAAGTGGTAAAAGCCTCATCATCCTTAAAAAGGGAGTGTTAAAGCCACATTAATTTACTGGTAGCATTATTCACATAAGCATTCACATAAAGAGCATTATTCACATTATTCACCTAAGAGCAAGCCTTGTAAAGCATTCCCATTTGCTACCAAAGTCGTTAAATTTAACAGGCCAACTATCTCACATGTTGGGGCTGAAAAACAAAATCCAGAAGCACTGGAGAGCAATGATGGACAACGGAACACGACTTAACATGCAGAGTACCTAAAGTTTCTCACCTCTGTTAATAACCCCCTCCCCAACAAAGATTTCCCTTGTTTTTACTCTCCAACTATAATCACCGCAAGAATAGGCAATGATGTTATTGCAAAAGCCCTTAAGATTAATTACTCATTCTAATAACTAATAATTCTTCAGGACTTTTAAAGACCAAAGCATTTATATTGTGAGTAAAGTATCGGAACTGTAGTAATTTGATTTCTACAACCCTTGATGTTGTAAATCAAGATAGGAATTTTCACACTTCCACTGCATGTGGGAGAAAAGCCAAATATATAGATTGTGTTCTTATTTAGAAGAATTTGTTAGCATATATATTTTGAATCAATTTCTCACCACCACCACCCCTTCACCTAATACATATTGACCTGTATTCTGTGATTGTATTAGGTCAATGGTACTCTAGTACCGGATCACTGATAAGCTTACAGAGGGAAGATTTCAATTTCAACAGCCTGAATAACACCCTGTTCTTATACCTGTCTTAACTACTGGCTACTGTAAGAGACACTGTATTAGGCTACATGACTACAGGGCAAACTCACAATAAAGGAACTGCCTCCCAATCCCCATTATATACCTTCTGTTTTAAGATATCAGCTAAACAGCTTGTTCTCTTTGAACTATGAAAGAATCCTCTAACAATAAAACACAGGATCCTGGTGGGGTTTTTTTGTTGTTTTGGGTTTATTTTTTAAGAGTCAAGCACAGGATAAACTACCTTCTCTTTGTACAGTCTCTGTAAAGGCATGACAGCAACCACCATTATTTATGTATACTAAATATATAAATATTGTGCCTACAAATTGCCTTGAAATATTACAATCTTAATTGTGACTTCAAGTACTACAGATCACATTGTTTTCTGTAATGGACACTGGATTCTGGGTGTTCCCAAGTAGCTACATCCAACGACTCCCTTAAAGGGACTGAAAGCTGCAGTTACTCTAACCAGATGGCCTGTTAGGCAAGGAAGCCTCCTCAGAGGTCCTGGGGCATGCAATATTCATAAATTTTATGAATCTTGAAAAACATTTTCTGCTCAAGTCTGAGACTTGAGCAGCAACTGCTGCTCAGACTTCAGCAGCAACTGCAAAGCAACAGCAATCTCAGTTGTCAGTTTGACTGTGCTTTAGCTATCAACCTGAAATAGCCAGATTGTCAGCCAGCAGTTCAGAAAGCAGCTAAAGAATTCAAAGATGTTATGGTAGCAATTAACTTTTAGCCAGTGCATAACCATAGAAATAGATGCTGCCATTACATTTTAGAAGTCTTTGCTTTCTACATTGCCACTAACATCAGAGAAGGATTCATTCTTGCCTTACCCAACTGAAGTCTTATAAAAGCATGAGGTGGCTGGCTGAACGACTGCTGGAATGCATACAAGGCATCTGGAAAAACTAAAAGTTCTCCCAGCACCAGCCAAGTGCAGATCAGGAAAGCATGAGCACAATAGGCATATCCCGAGTTTCAAACTGAGGAGGACAGCAAGCAGCTGATGCCAATTCACATTCCATATTTCTTTTTCAAGCAGCAAATCCACTACTGCATTAATTGAATGAAACGAGGGCACCATCTGGGCTTGGCACACAAGCTACCATGGTAACTACAAAATAATTAGCTAAATGCATTTTGAAGCCACTGAGCTAAATCACTATTTCCTGTATCATAGAGAATATCTTATCAGCTTACGTAGAAAAGCTGATATGCAGATCACTTAGCATCAGTATTAATTCCTTTTTCATATGTTAAAAAAATCCTGGAAAAGCTTAAAGGAGAAGAGTTATCATAGAATAGTTAGGTTTGGAAGGGACTTTAAGATCACCTAGTTCCAAACCCCCCTGCCATGGACAGGGACACCTCACACTAAACCATGTCACCTCTGTCCAACTTGGCCTTGAACACTGCCAGGGATGGAGCACTCACAACTTCCTTGGGCAACCCATTCCAGTGCCGCACCACCCTCACAAGTAAAGAACTTCTTCCTTATATCCAATCTAAACTTCCCCTGTTTAAGTTATAATTCCTTTACCGTTTGTCCTATCACTACAATCCCTAATGAAGAGTCCCTCCCCAGCATCCTTATAGGTCCCCTTCAGATACGGGAAGGCTGCTATGAGATCTCCACAGTTTCTCTCCTCCAGGCAGAACAGCCCCAGCTTTCTCAGCCTGTACTGTACACAGTACTTCAAGTGAGGTCTCACAAAAGCAGAGTAGAGGGGTAGGACGATTTCCTCTGACCTGCTGGTCAGACTCCTTTTGATGCAGCCCAGGATACGGCTGGTTTTCTGGGCCAGTTTCTCATTGACCAACACCCCCAAGTTCTTCTCCACAAGGCTGCTCTGAATCTCTTCTCTGCCCAACCTGTAGCTGCGCCTGGGATTGCTCCCACCCAGGTATAGGACCTTGCACTTGCCAACCTCATGAAGTTTAACCATGCCATCAGCCCATCTTACAAGTGCGTCAAAGTCCCTCTGGATGTCATTCCTTCCCTCCAGCGTATCCACTGAACCACACAGCTTGGTGTCATTGGCAAACTTGCTGAGGGCGCACTCAATCCCACTGTCCATGTCAGCGACAAAGAT
>JBCJKH010067028.1:0-29036 GCA_039877255.1 Loriculus beryllinus | reverse complement strand
GTTCAGGACCTCCTACAATAACTGATCACACTGACAGATTTGAACATGTTTCTCCTACTTAAATATGCTCCTGTTATACTCCCACACTAAACAGACGGTCAGGGCATGACTCAAATACATGATCATTTTAAACCAAAACACTAAATGGAAAAGACCCTTACTAGAGGTGGGTTTTAGAAAGTAATTCCTAAGCAGTACAAGCATCAACAGATGTGATCATACCTGCAAAGTACTCAAAGCAATCCTGCTGGAAAACTTCATATAGGACACCCAAAAGCTGCCACATTTGAGGTGAAATCATCTGGCATGTCAAGCTGTAGGCCAAGGAGAGAATCTCTTCATAAAACTCTGGAAAGGAGAAACCATTTGAAGTAGGGTGCTTTGAAAAAAAAAAATTAGCTTGCTAATACCTTGAAATCTGAAACCATGCCCTGAGTCATATAACAACTAGAATTAGTAACTTTTAGCAATTAGTAACTAAATATGTAGAAAAATAATACAATCTGTAAAAGACTTTTAGAAGAGCCTCATGTTGACTATAGTTACAATGATACGCATAGTTTTCCATTACAAAGACACATCAGAAAAATTCCGGCACAAAGACACTGCCTCTAAACAATTTACTGAAAAATATTTTCTTTGCTCAACTTTCGTTTTTTTCGTAAAGGCCTTATCCCCAAACTGTGTAACTCTTTAGTCAAGGGTACTGATAAAGCAGAAATGTAACTGCAGCCCATGTCCATAAAATACAAATGTAATTGCAGGTATTGTCCTTTAACACAGCTAGCCAGAACTATAATAAGAACTGCATCTTCTACTTTCGATTCTGACCTTCAAATCACAATAACCAGCCTGACTAATGTATCAGGAGAAATAAATCATAATTGAAAATTAACAACTTTTTTTCTTTAAAGAAGCACACATACAAAAAGGTGGTTCAGGAAGACAGTACTGTTTGTAATAATACATTTAAGATTTTTTTTAATGTAAAAATAAGTAATGTTTTCCCAAAAATTATCTCTAAAATGTACCTATAACGTGTTTCTGCAAAACAAGGCCAATAATCTGTAAACAAATGCTCTCAAGCTGTTGAGTTATCTGAAAGAAGAACATAAAGAAGTTTATTTAAAAACTCAGAAATACAGGCATTTCATCAATGTACTTGACTAATTCAGTTTGACAAGCTCTTCAAAGCAAAAGGCTTTTATTACGTAAATGCTGTGTTAATGATTGGAATATTATGAAATAAGGTCTCACTGATGTAAGTATTCACTTTCAATAAACAGTATCGCTTTAAAGCTTGTCACAGTATTTTTTTTTTAATTTAAGAAAAAATATCTTATTTTATGGTTGTTCTACAGATCCTATAAAAAACTGCACCTGTTGTCCTGTCTGGATATGAAATTAACACTGTACTCAAAGTGTCTGAGATAAATCCTCTGTCCAAAAACTTTGAAGTAGAACAGGAAGAAAGGAAGAGATGCTTTTGCCTACTGTCTACGGAGAGCTTCCCAGAGTAGGCTGTTTGAGGAGGCACATGCAGAAATTCAGAACATACAACTGTGTCGAAGTCAGGATTCAGCCTTGCCATGTTAGACAAAGAGACTACATTTATGAATTAAACTAAATTAGAAATATATGGCTACATTATAAATCTAATTAAAGCCAGCAAATACAGACATTTCATGCAATTACCACAGGTAATTACAGATAATCTTGCAGGAAAAAAATTAAGGGATTAAGTATGTGACTACAGATTCATCCTCTTACCTTCAAGTCACCTTTGAGTGACTTGAGTTTTCATCCTCTAAATTCTCTCCATACATAGGAGAGAGTTTTCAGCCTCATATGTCATTTCTATATCATTTATATCACTTCTAAAATTATTTAATATCCTAAGATGAAGAGCACTCTGCACAGTATTTTATTTCATGCTTCACACAAGAGAAACAAGCTTCTAAGTTTTTATACCAAAACTACATCAACCCTAAGGTTTTTCCTAGGCTAAAGGCTAAAGATCCACTTCAGATAATCATTCCTAACGCTCAGCTTAGATACCAGATTTCATTTTTCTTTCAAAAAGATGCAAGGGGTTCTTGTAAAGAAATGAAAAGATATTCTGAAATCCAATGGAACACAATGGTCTTATAAGAAAATAATAAGCATTTTAATGAATCTATTTTCAAAATTATAAGCTTCATAAAAAGATTTCACCCTTGCAATAAAGCATTCTCATTGTAAAACAAGGAAGCAAAACAACCAAGGACAAAGCACTTTTATGCTGAGTTTAAAGTTACTGAATGACTTTGTCTCCTTGATCAACCACTGAACTCCTTCTTATCTCAGTCAGCTCAGGTGGCATGAGCAGAAAGAATCTTTCTTCCCTGAATATGTGAAACACAGACTTACATGGCACTAAAATTGGGAGACCAATTCCTAGGAATTCTATCCAAGAAACTGCTGAGTAAACAGCAAAATACGAGTCACCACTGTAAAAAATTAGCCTTGCGCAAAATTTTTCTCCCAAAAATCTATTTCAACAGTCTGTAATACAAATACCCAATTACGTATTACCAAAATAAGAGCTAAGGATTTTACCTTCAGGATAAAAATTCCCATCAAAGTGGAGAGTTCAACAATTAAAAACTCATAAAAGAAAACTGGGCTTTAAACTCAAATTTGTCAGAGATCACTAAAAATGCACATTCATATCAACTCAAGAGATGTAACATACATAGAAGTGCTTGTTAAAATGAATGAAAGGCATAATGGAACAGCAGGAGAAAAGACGCATAAAAAAATCTTACCTCCTTGTGATCTTCCACAACTGTCAGGATTGTGTCAATTGTGTGCAAGATGCCCATGGCCATAACTGTTTTGTCCTCTACTTCTTCATATTCCTCACTCTGAAGTACTTTACCAAATATTTCAGCCTATGAAATAAAAAAACACAACCAACTTGATATTCAAGAGCAAGCTCACATTTCTAATTTGTCATGCAAAACCAAGACAGCTAATGCAAGAGCTGTCACCACTGAAAAATACATTCCTTACTTTTGAAAGGAGAGTACAGAAAATTAAAAACTCCTTTTTGAGAAGTCTGGCTATGATGCATCATTTGAAATATTAAACAGGTAAAAGATTAGCTCATTAAAACCAGTGGAAAATTGGTATCTTTTAAAACCTACAGGTTGTAAAGAGGCTTCATACTGAAATGAATACAGTGAATACTAAAGGTGGATCTTCATAAAGATTACTTTAAACAGTGTGCAATTCATACAAAGTTCATTACATATTTACTAAACTAGGCAGGTTCCTCTGACTGGACTGTTACTTTACCCTGGCCTCTTACCAGGTGCTGAGTCATGTCAACTGCGATAGTAGCTACTTCTTGACTGTATTCACAGATCATCTTCTGGATTACATTAGTAAGATCATCGTTTTCAGTCTCTCTAACAATGTGCAGGAGCTCTTGCATAACCGGCCTTACATAAGGCTTCACATATTCCTTGGCTAAAAAACATCAAAAAAACCCCTAGGTGAAATCAACTGCCCATAAACACAAACACCCAGTATCTCAAAACTATTATGGAACTGACTACTCTTAAACAATATAAGTTAATTCACTAAAAAAAACCTCAAAGCCAAAAACATTACACAAGGAACATTTGCGGCCCATAACTAGCAAACCAACAAAGTGAGTAAACTGTACATTTACCACATTCAATACTAAAACACCATCTACAACTAAAACCCACTGTTTTGGGGGAACACATGCCACAATTCATTCTTAAAGATACAAGTTATTTCTTTTCACTAAAGAAAAACAAAGACAGGTGCTATTTACTTTATTCAAAGAAATTTGTTGATTCCAAATTTTTTTGTGTAGAGACCTGCAGTAAAAACTTGAAGTCAGAATTTTGGGACGTATACAGTAACTAATGGGCAAGTGAAGCTGTCTAAACACAATGACATGTTCTGAACTCTACATCTTTCAAGTGGCAGAACTGCTCAGATAAATCTACACCAACCTCCTCATCAGTGTATGCAACTAATGAATCACTGTAGCATACCTTGCTCTTGGTTGCTTATTAATGTCTGAAGAGCTATGGCTGCTTCTACTTTGACAGGCATTTCCTTATCTTCAATCAGGCTCTTCTTTGCCAACTCTACTGCATTCCTCAAATTTAGCTCATTGTGAAATTCCAAAGCACTGAATGAATGAAGTACCCAACAGGACTGCATGATAGGGAAAAAAAAGCAAGTTTAGGAACTAGTACAATTTTTAGCATTTTTTAACTGATACAAAACCAATACCAATTATCTCTCCTTGCACATATTACTTTTTTTTTTTTAATTAATTATAGTGTATTCCTACAGTAAATATAACAGTTTTTGCACTCAAGCAGTTCATAGAATCATAGAATAGTTTGGGTTAGAAGGGACCTTAAAGTTCATCCAGTTCCAACTCCTCTACCACGGGCAGGGACACCCTCCATTAAATCATGTTGCTCAAAGTCCCTGCGAGTCCAGCCTGGCCTTGTACACTTCCAGTCCTTTTATCTTCCTTTCTCAAATCCTAAAAATACACTATGGACATAACTGTCATTCATAATTCTGGTCCTTCTGGGAGAAAAAACAAAACAAAACAACAAACAAAACAGAACAGGAATTAAAGAAAATTAAATGTTTGTTTATGACTGATAGGACCAATTGGGGATTTTCTTCAAGCTGCACTCAAAAACTGACATTACCTACTCTGTGGAAGTCCTACCTACTCCTCACAGTCATCCAACCACTCTAGTTTCTGAGAGCTACTAAAGAAAAATAGTCACAAAAGGGCCACAATCAAAGAAGTAAACAATAACATGAGAAACTTTCCATCAATTCATTTAACTGACAAACCATTTTTAAATCAAAATGCTGAAAAACTACTGCACAAGGCTGTTACTTGAAATTTTAGTATGTATTTGCTTTATTCCTTTCATTAACATTCTGAATGAAGTCAAACTGCAAAGGAAAGAATCATGGCAAATACTGAAATAGTGATATAACTTGTGAACTTACTCTAGCTCTGAGGTACCCCAGGTTGGACATGAACAGTGGAAATACATGATTCTGTAACATCAGCTCCATTTGATCCTTGAAGACACTCTTCTGTTGATGTAAATAAAAACTGATTTTGGAAACCATTTACATAACTTCATTCTAGCCAATACTCCATTTCAGCTACAAACTATGGGAAATACAATGATTTGTCTGTGTACTAAAGGTATTCTGTCACAAAAAGATTTGGATCTTGTACCTTGAACTGAACAAACCTCATAAGTACAGCAAGTTCAAAGCCACGTAAGTGAACTGTACATACAATAGTCAACTCTACGTAACTCATTACAGTACTGTAAAACTGGAGTTTCCATTTTCTTTAAGGCAGTTGCTTCTAGCTGATTTTTCTTAAAAATTAATAAGGATCAATAACCTAGTACCTTCATTCTTTCTACAAAGGAGTACATACATACCTGAAGAAAAATATAAACTTAGTATGAAAGAGATCTGAGTTTCAAATTACCTACTATCAGCATCAAAACTAATTATTTTACAAACTACAACAATAACTCACATCTTTTTTTGTTTATTAACGGACTAAGATATGCCCTTTGTGATAGAAAGCTGAAGGATAATCAATGAAAATAATCTATTATTATTCAAACCCTGGCAAATCCCAAGATATTCACAAGAAGCCAGGAACACCAGCATGGAGACCTGGGACTTTCTTAGCCCCCCTAGCCCCACGATACTACAAAATATGTATGCTGGGGACTGTGTAACCATCTAAAGGAATGACTCAGTGGCTGAGATAGGAAAAAAGGGTGAAAAGGGACATTCAACATACAAAATATATCTTGGATGAACACACTTTTATTTCACCAATGCATAAATCATTTTTTCACACACTCATTTCCCAACCTTCAGAGGGGAAGATGAAGAACTGGACAGAGAAAAAAACACAGAGAAGGGAAAAGAGATTTCCTTTGTGCACACAGGTCAGAGATTTTCATACATTAAACTGTAGCCACAACAGGGAACCAGGTGGCTAAGGCAAGGTCATTGCATTTTACAGAGCTCCTTACATTCTTATCTCAGTCAGCTCACCACCTAGAAAGCACTATAAATCAAGTCTTTTATGAAGAAACAAATAACGGGATTTTTCAATCTATCAAATCTCAAACACAAGAAATTCAGAGCTGAAAAACACTTGCAATGTTTGGGTTTTTTATAAAGTATACATAAAATATATACTCTTTGTATAACTTCATGTTTCAAGACTGAAAATTTCAAATAAGAGCAGTATACTGGAAGAAATCCCTTTTATTCTTTTTTGCCTTCAGGACAGAGATAGATGGCTTTAGAAACCCCTAATCAATATGAAAGGCTCCTCACAACACAAACAATGTCCTCCTATAATTTCCACTGTTATACTCCAGCAGGAGGGATGGCATTTACAATCTAATTTAATCTACAAAATATTTGCAAAAGTTAACAATGTTTCTGGATTTCAGATCAGAATGTAGATTGGTACATTGGTAACAAATAGGTGGTAAATGTTGCTTGCAACATGAAGACATATCCTGCACAGACGGACAACTCACATAAAATATAATAAAACACTTTTAAAAGGAAGCCTCCAGCACAAGGCTGCCATTCTCATGATAGAAGTGATAACTTTTTGGCAGTTACCATGGAGATAGGGCATACTTTAGACTCCACCTTCTACAAAAGCATAAGGGAAACTGTAATCACTATTACATCAGAGAGCAACAGTTTAGATTAAATGTATATTCAAATACCAGACAAATAAAATTCTGAAGACACTGTATAAAAATTGGAGGAAGGTTAGAAACTCTGTGCTCTGTCCAGTTACTTTCAAAACTCCCAAATGGCAGACAAAATAAGAGTTAAAGCCACATACTGTAGGGTAAGAAAGCTGGCAAGCTAGACAAAACATTCCTGCAACATGTTAAGTACTAGAACCAGAAGCCCACAATAGTGCAGGCTGTTGGACAGTTTGCTAAAGAATTATAGAAAACGTTATTGATGGAATGCATGTTTGCATTTTTAACACCTTTTCATTTTACTTGAAAGTAGGAGAGTAAACAAACAGTGCTTTGGAGAAACTTGAGAAGAAAGTATGCCTATAAAACTGGAATATAAAAACCAGGAATGATAATATTTGCAAAGAAACAAACCCTCAGACTCTTACCACACAGTGCAATCTCTCTACAGACCTTACACACATGGCTAAGGGCTAGCCACACTTCTTAAGCTAAGACTTTTTATTGGAAAAGGCAGTTATGAATAAGAATTAAGAGCTTTTTTATTTCTTTATCCACATACCTTCAATAAAATATCTGCTAGGGATCCTATAACATGCAAAGCTCCATCTTTTTTCCTTGGATCAATGTTTGGCTCCGTCAGAATCTGGTAGCAATATGCCATCATTTTTGGTAGTACCTATGCAAGACAGAAAACATAATCTTCTTTTGTCAATTTTAATAGTATCGTTTAAGTTAAAAAATTCAAGCAGAAATTTCACCTTGGCCAAAGCAACTGTGAGGTATTATGTGTAGCATCTTCCCATAGTTAAAATTTAGCAGGTTCCTTTTTCAAATTTTCAGCCCAACTTGTCAGAATTATATTCATCTCCTTGAAATTTCACATTAGTAACAGCACATAGGTATTTTTGTTGTTGTCTTGTGGTAAATCAAAAAGTGATGAAAAGGCAAGAGGCTTAAACAGTATTGCATCCATTTTACTGTCTCACACAGATACATATATATATACACATATACATATACATATACATATACATGTGTGTACATACATGTATGAATATATACATATTCAAGAACAGCTTGAACTAAAACCTTATAAACTTATTTTAATCTATTGATTTTGGTAGTAATTTCTGAAGTTAACTAGACTTTGAAAGGCTTCTTGGCAAAACTAACTGTTTAATGTCATTTCCACACCCATTATGTACCTTTCAGATACTACCACATTTTGACAGTCTCAGTGCAAATTATGAAAATGAAAAGATCAGTGGGCAAGGACTGTTTTGACAATAAAGAAGAAGAAAGATCATAGGCTATTCCACCTGACAAAAAACTTAAGCTCTTCTCTAAAAATTTACCTGGAGAAAGAGCTCCATGTTTACTGGATGTTAAAATGGTACCCAGAGAAAAGTTTACAGTTCTAGTAAACTGGCATATGCTCTCCAGGGCTTGGCAATCTTTTGCACAGATTAATGTAAGTATAGAAATATCCACAGGAAAGTTATATCCTCATTTAAAGAGTAACTATGAAACTGCTTTAATTCTTGATAATTTCACTGTTGTCAACAGGATTTAAAATAACATCAGTGAAACTAAGAAGGATCAAGTTCACTTTCCTCTTACTACAGTTTGGGAAGCTCAGAACATCCATGACAGAGGCTGTTCGTAAACTTGGGAAAATACCAATACATCTATTCCAACTCAGTTCGTATCCAGCTGCAAGAGGAATCTACGTATTTATTTATAAATGCACACATACTTTAATTCACCCGATATTGATAGCACTCAGCCAGGAAAACAAATTTGACTATGTATTAGCAAGCAGATTTTTCAAGAGTAGCTTCCTAGAGCATCTTCAACTTTAAGGGAAAATTATATCATTAAGGAAACTTCAAATAATTAAAAAGCACTAGTTCCATACCTCTTTTCTCTTCTTCGCAGCAGTATAAAGGAGATTCTGTGCTGCTGTTGTAGTAGATGCATAATCCTCAAATACATCTAAAAAATTAAAAAAAAAAATAAATCCATTTCTGAATGACAGAATGAAACTTTCATAAACCATCTTGTCTGTGGGATATCACAAAATCAGGGTGAATATGCAACTTTAAAACTATTGACATCGTTGTATTCACAGTTAAAGTGCCAGATCCAAGCTTATGTCACATAGCTTATGAAAGCACTTAGTTCTTGGCTTCCTGATGTTCTGACCACTCATCATTCCCTTTATTAGGGATGTGTTAATTATTCATTAATTCTTCGAGACAATGTATTTAAGGGATGAAAAGTCCTGGGGTTTTTGGGGGGGGGGCTGTATTAAAACTTCTATAGGAAAACCAACAGTACACTTCTGTACCACCTGTATACCGTACATACACATTTTGGCTTGATTTTATTAAAAAGTCATGGGAAACTTTTTGTTTGTAAAAACTACTTGGCTATGGGGTAGCTCTAAATGTGCTGAGAATTTAAGCTTTTTAGCTTCATTCATAACAAGTAAACCTCTTT
Organism: Loriculus beryllinus; assembly: GCA_039877255.1. Taxonomy (NCBI): domain Eukaryota; kingdom Metazoa; phylum Chordata; class Aves; order Psittaciformes; family Psittacidae; genus Loriculus; species Loriculus beryllinus. The sequence goes on along the minus strand of JBCJKH010067028.1, from coordinate 19,698 downwards.
TAATCATACTGAAAATATCACTTGTATCTTGAAAAAAAAAATCTGCACTGCCAAACATGTTCTAATGCAAATGTCCCTAAACAAACCAAACTAAAGAAAAAGATCTAAAAAACCCATAATCTTAAATTGTGGTTAAAATTACACACTAACTTTTCCTGAGAGCCTGAAGATAAAACAGGATTAAGAAATATGAACAAATTACTTCAACTCAATGTAATTTCCTGCTTATTTCTTTTCTTTACCCTTCACTATATTTAACTGTCTCACTACATATAAAAATAGGATTCACTACTTATACAGCACAAACTGAATTCACATACTAAAAATGAGCAATGTATTTGCACCCCAGTGATCAACACCATATTGTGATTAATTTTTTGCATAACAACTCTCCAAGGGTTTTTCTTATTATTCTATGAACATTTAAATTCTGCTTTCACATATATTAAACCCAAATCAATTAATTAAAAATTCCCAAATGCTACATATCTCTGTGGTGGCTGGCTTAAGGAATTTTTCCAGCCACAGCTGTTATATTTTTAATATACCTTTCTCTTTCTCAATGACATGAGTCTTTTAATAAAAGTAGTTAGTCATAATATGGTCTTATGTGATATTACCATGATTTTGCACTGTGCCTTTTGGAAGAATATGTATTTATAATCATCTTACAACTTGGCAATAATAATTGGAAAAAACTCTGAAGATATTAACAATTTTCAGTAAGGAAGAGCAAGTCGGGCCTCTTCTGGTCAAAGCAAGAGCTGCAAGAGATTCTGAAACTGGCATTAAAAGGAGAGCAAGCTTGGCAATTTCGGCTGCACTGAGCACATGTGAAGTAGGACAAATTGTTAAAAGAATCATTTAAAGCTACCAGCCAAATGACTGCTGCTTTCTCTTAACTCACAGATTAACTGAAATTTAAGAAACTAGATTTTCTTCCTCCAGTCCTGGACTCTAGTGAAGACAGAGACATTACAGTGGCCATGCTGTTAACTGGGACTATAGCGCACAGTTATGATGAAAGCGAAAAAGGAAACAAACATTTACCGAATTTCATGCGGATATATTCATATGGATCCTCTTGCCAGAGCTCTTCGTCCTCATCTTTGTAGCACATTAGAGAGAATATCACTTCTTCTGTTATACTCTAATATTAGAGAAGTCAAATACACGTAAGTACACACAATCAAATTCCAGTACAGGTTCCCTCCACTACACACTAATTTATTAGACTTACTTTCCTGAAGAGTCAAATCCTTTTAACCAGTGTTAATTCTAGCCAACAGAAATAAGCTTACAATATACTTTTCTTCTGCAACAGCCCCAGACAGCAGTAATTACATAATCTACCTTTATAAAGTGACTCACACAAAATATACTTCAGGACACAGTCTATGAACAGCAGAACATTGCATTCGGCAGAAGGATCTCACCAATGAAACACTTAACGTGAGAATGGACTTCAAAGTCCTTCTTTGTAAGAGTCACTGGATTAACTAACTACAACAGACAAACTTATGATTTGAAAAAAATAAAAGCGTAACGATAACATTTCAATTGGTTTTAGTTTATGTATAAAACAAAGAGTTAGGTTTCTCACAGTTCATGTTCTCTTTGCCCACTATCTGTTCACTACAATCACAGAATGGTTTGGATTGGAAGGAGCACCCAGTTCCAACTCCCCTGCCGTGGGCAGAGACACCTTCCACTAGCCCTGGTTGCTCAAAGTCCCATCCAACCTGGCTTTGAACTTTTCCAGGGATGGGGCACCCACAGCTTCTCTGTGCAACATGTTCCACTGTGTCTCACCACCTTCATAGTGAAGAATCTCCCTGTGTCTAATAAATTATGACTTTCCAGATTTATAGACAATTCAAAACACTAGTAAGTAATAAAAGACAGAACATTATGATTGTCTGGGAAACTTCCAAAATGACAATATGGAACAGAATCTTTAGCTGAGTTAACAATATCTGCAATAAAATCTAGTCATAATAATGACAAAAAACCCAACCATATTCATACAGAAATGCTATTTTTTGCTCAGATCAATTGCTGCATGAAATCTTCTCTAAAACTGAAAAACTGCTGGTGGCGTTCTGTTGTTTCTATAATCTCTGATGACAAGCAGTGTTTACGACTGGGTTTTATACACTGACCTGTATATGTGGCTTCATTTGCTTCCATGTTACAGAGTGAATAACCCCTTGGTTCAGATAATTTAATGTTTGCTGAAGAACACGTGGCGCAACATAGTCTTTTTGCCTGTACTGGTCTAAGATTCTTAAGAGAACCTAAAAAAATGACAAATTAATACTTTTAAATGAAGTTTCTTCCTCACACACAGACATGCAGTGAACCTCTTCAGTAAATGCACATGGACAGATTAATCAGTTTTACAGCAGAGGTTCTATGGTTAGTTATCAATAAAATGCCTTTGATCCAAATATCAGAAAACATTTAAATATGTTATTTCACACATATATTATATATAATATATATTAAAGTATATATATTAGATCCTGCAGCATCACAAATATTGCAGGATCTAATCCTGCAAGCATTTGTGTGCATGTCTACCTTTACTACTAATCCCACCATGTCATCACTTGTCATATTAAAGATACACTTCAACATTCACAGGCTCTCAGTTTATGCAGGCCTCAGCAAAATTTGGAATTCGTTAGGAAAAGGCACAATGACATTTTCAAACTGGTTGGCTGCTAAATCTTTTAGTAGTGTCTGTGTTCATTTTTTAAGGACAGGCCCCTAAAGAAGACAAATTACTTTGGAAGAACAGAGTTAAGAATAGAAATATTAACTAGAAAAATAGGTTAGTGCCTAAATTTGTGAATCAGAAAAGATGCAAAACCCTCCAACTTCCTTTTGTAATCAGCTAGTACCACCCAGCATGCTATCACAAATTCTGTCACAGAAAGCTCCCTTAGTATACTGGCTTGCTCTACTAAGAGAAACCTACAGAACAAAGCCACTAATCTGCATTAATGGCAGACAAACCATGTTAATAAGTGTAAAGAACTGATATGTAGAAAAATAACAATAAAAATCAAGGGCAATGCATAACAATATCAAGTTGTATTTTCAGAAAGACAATTCTGCTTTATAATTCTTCACAACATTATAATAGATCTTAATTTGGATATAACTCCTTCATTAGAAGTACCAAGTCTAGTCTTAAGTCTTTTATACGATACGTACGCTTCTTGGGCAGGAATTATCTATAGCTCATATAGATTCTAGCATGATGCCAGCACAACTGATAAATAAGTAATGAAGGCTTAGTAATGTAATATTCACAATAGAATTCTTACTAACTCTGCAAGAAAACATGACAAATCAGCATTGAAGAGCCAGAAATAGAAGAAACATGCAGATGATCCAGTCCACTTATCTTGAAAGCCAAACTGCTCCCTCTGCTACACAGCATAATCTCTTAACAGACAAACCTTAAGGATTTCAAATGACAACTGCTCATGGGATTTTATTTTTCCACTTAGAAGTTAAACACTGAAAGGAGTTTAGAATAGATGTCAGACTATCTAAATTTAATGCTTGCAGCCTTACCACAACCATTCCTCTCCCTGGTTCTTAACATTTATATATTTACACAGAATTAATACACTGGTGGATAAACTATCCTACTGTCAAACTGGATGGAGAAAAGTAATTTTGTTTTGCAGACAATCCTGGCATTTTGAAATCTAGTTTAAATTTGACTTGAAGTTATAACAATAGCCTGGCACCCCGCATCAAATTTAAATCATAAGAAGTCTAAAGACACCCTGTCAGGGATTTTTAATCTGACAGCATGCTAAGCAGCCACCTATTCTGGAAATATACCTTATCCAAACACTTGTCACTTGAAAAATTCTGTTCCCAGGTGTTTTTCAAGATTTACAGGTCAAAGGGAGACAAGCACAGATCACTAGAAGGAGAGTGTACTGAAGTCTCCTGACTTCTTAGGAGCCTGTTTGGAATATGTAATCCAAAAGCCTGAACACTCAAGAGCTTTAGGTGAGAACTGTGCTTGTAGTCATACAGTATATGGGAGGCTGCATAAGGAACAGGAGGAGCTGTGTCAGAAACATCCAAGCTTGGGAACCAGCACTCAGGGTTTTCAGGCACCAAATTACTACATCCATTCCATCAAACTAGGGAGACACTGGAAGCCCACAGTTGGAGGGGTATACAACTGAGCTGACAGAAAACCACAGAAAATTCCGACAGGAATTGCCTCATTTCTATGCAACTCTATCAGAACTGAGCTGTCTCCACAACACCATGCTACTCACAAATAATTAGCATTCCCCAACAAAAATTTCCTTGCAAAGTGTGAGTTTATGCTGTATCTTCATAAAATATGTTTGCCAAGTGTAAAACCACTTTCATTGCTGTTCTCCAGATACCTTCTAATCTGCTTCATCTTCCTGAAAGAAAAGAGTATCATTGGATTACTGTGCCTAAGTTGTCTGCAGCAAAAGCACTTCCTAAAGACTGGCCTGATAACACACCCTTCTATGATATGAGGGCTCTGCATCAATAGTTTGGTCTCTCAGCTGTATCTAGAATGTTCATACACGATACCATTTCACCAGCACTCACCTTTCCTCAGAACTTTCCTGCAAGGTTGTTTGAATTGCTGAAAACTTGTGTTATGTACCTGAGTTCTAAAGAACCTCTCAATAACCAAAAGGAAGATCTACCTGACTCAGTTCATTTTGTTTCATGAATTAACTTTGATACCAGCACACTGTTGAAAAGCAATACATTTCTTCAGTGAAAATCATTTAATTCAGAAACAAATGAACTGTACTTACCTGCTGTATGCCCACAGCGTAGGTTTTCAAAAAAAACTCTGAGAATTCAAAGTATTCTTTAGTCACATTCCCAGGACTTCCATACCTTTAGAAAGAGGATACAGATATTTACATTTTGAGAATTCTATTGTGTCAGGAAAACACAGTACTTTCTAAAACAAAGGGACCCTGCATAATCTTCCATCCCCAAAGGAATCCTCTCATTCAGACTGCTTCTAAGCCATTATTTCCCATATAATGCTCTGCTTCCCTTTTCTTAAATTACCATAATATACAATACCGTAGTCAAGTAAATATAGCCACCTTTTTGTCACAAGCTCCATATTTATGGATTCATTGCAAATCTTCCCCTGCCTTTATATTTGAGAATTTAAGCACTTGTAGCTGGATGTAGTAAAAAAAATCAATAAATTTTAAAAGATGTACTTCTTCCATAGGGCTAGTTTCTTGCCATCTTAAAGTTAATTCATTTCACTAAGAGCTCAGACCAGTGGCTATGCCAGCACAAGTGAGAATACAGCAGCAGGAATACCTCTTCCATGACCATGAGCTGTTAAATAAACTCACCTGTCCTGTTTAATTGCACCTCAAGTAACATTACATATTTGTAACCCAAATTTAGTTTCTAATCAGTTTGTTAGCTTGTTACCTTTCAAAAAGACGAGCTACAATATGCAATGCCCACTTCTTGCATTTCCACCACACCAGCTCCGGTCTATCATCTTCATCAATTTGCAAAGTCTCCTATAAATAAAGACATTTTAAATTAGCTGTGTGTATTGTTGAGATCAATGATGCTTGATCAATGTTCCTTATTGAGTAACTACTACAAATGCACAGCCCCAACCAAAAACTTTGGTTCTGTTAACAGCTACATAACATTCAGAAACTTTCAGATATCTTTACTAGTCAACATAACTGTGTATGTGCAATACCTGCACAATCCCAGTACTTTAATTTTCATTATTAGATGATCTTAAAGTCCTTTTTAACCCTAACTATTCTATGATTCTAAGATAAATATGCATATTTACAACCAGAAACTCTTAGATATACTTGAATACCACACAGCATGATACTAACTCTTTAAAATACATACACCCTAACTATATTCTAATACAGAAGTTATTAAAAGAATGTTATGGTTGTGAAAGAAATGCATAAAACACTGAGTAAACGCCAGCTAATGTTATGCATACACAAACAAAAATTTAATTACTACTTTTGTTCTTCAACAAATGTGAAGGATGGATGAAAGAAAAGGAGGAACAGAGACAAATGGCGGGTTTGTGATGAGCTTTTGCTTCTTGTTTGAGAGAAACTGGCTAAAATATTTGGAAACTTGCAAACATCCCAGACTAGGGTTTACATGGTGTCACTACCTTGGAGAATGAAATTCGGACAGCGTAAATGATCTTCCTGGCTTTCTGTCAGAAAGACCATTTATTCCGAGGATAAGAATCTTAAACAGATGATCTCTTAAAAAAGGAACACTTAGAAAATCTTCACACTGACCGTTCCTCAAATGGCAATGCTCAGGTATTGTCTTGGCAAAACTAAAACTTACCGGAGGTACATTTCTATCTATGATAGTACGGAAGATCTCCATCCACTGAGTCATAGTCTGGTTATTCACCAACTGGAGCGGCAATGCATACTGAAATAAGAATAAAAACCAGTCATTAAATACTGAGTTTACCTGAAAAAGGTAGACGTTTCTACAGTAGTTACAACCTGAGGAAGACGAGGTTTTAAGCAAAATTAAAACTAATTAGGTTACATGTTAATACTACTCTAATTGCATCCTTCTTGATAAAATTTAGAGGAATTTCTGAGCAGACACTATTTGAGGAAAGTTCCTTAGTCTGAGAACTTGTTGATTCTTGTTTCTTCCTCTTCTTCGCAATTCTCCAGCTAACTTTCAGAGACCACAGCAGTGTTGGCACTACAGGGTTTGGGTAAACTAACAGCATTTCAGGAAGTAAAATATATTCCTAATTACTACAAAGCTACTATCTAGTAAATCTTACTTCTCTACAAAATCTAAAGCAAAATGTCAGTATTCAAGCAAGCTATTGAAAAGTAAAACAGGATCTTGGGATCTTTTTAATCCTCCCCCAATCTAATAACAAGCTATTTTAGTTTTTTAAACCCCTAGTAAGAATTCTCTTGCTGCCCCTTATATAAAATCTTGGTTTGTTTCTCATTCTCTAAAAGTGCTTCCTGAACAAATACATCCCTGTAAAAGCCAAACTCATCTATTTAAAATGCATGTGCTTCTATAAATAATCTGTCAGATATTCAGCAGATAATGAGAAATACCACCTACTGAAGTGCACTATTTGACAATTATAGTACAATACCCACTACTGACACTTTCAGAGCCCAATAAGCACAGTCTAGACACCCATACAGTTTATATGGTTATGTGTGACTTTACAGAACCAGGAACATTTATCCAGTAAGCTTACAAACAGGATGTGCAAAAGTACTAGGTTAATTCACAATTTAACCTGGGGGATCATGTGACCTGTTTCTAAGTAGAAAAAAATCTATAAAGAACATATTTTTATAAAAGCTGTTTATTGTACATGACTTTTTCCAGTGAAATTGATATTCTTATTCAATCACACCCGTGAGTGTACTGAAAGGGGTCGTTGTGCCCAGCAAAGTAAACGTTTCAGTTTTTCTCTACACAGATGCCAACCTGAACAAGAGCATAGAAGATTTTTAAGATTTGTTTCTGAAGCAGTACAGAGTAATGAGAGTTATCAGGCAAAAGCTGGATCATCTGCTGCTGAATCCGAGGCAAAAATATTTGCATTGCTGCTATGAGAGGATCTCGCTCCTCTGCTTTTTTGTATCTGCAAAGGAAAGAAAAACATTGGTCCAGGATCCACACGCTGGAGATTCTAATGCCTATTCCTCACCAGCAATTTAACTCCCATACCCTAAAAACCTAAAATTAAATAATTAATATCCAAGCACTCATTCTCCCCTCCTCTAACACCCATCTCAACAACTTGTGCAAATTCACTAATCTATAAATAGGGAAATTAAAACCAACAAATGTTACCTTATATAGAATGCAGCTATAGGAAGGGAGAACTAACATTCTTTATTACTGATTTGTCAGCTCACAGGAGCAAGGACTTGAATGTCTCTGACATTCATACCAGTGCCAAACCCAAGCTGGGCGCTGAACAAATAGAAATGAACAGCCATTGAAAGGGAAAGACAATTCCTTTGTCTGGAAAAGATTCTCTCTTTCTCTATTTACATTTCTTTTGTGCAGTTTATACATACATTTCTAACAATGGACTTATATTTTTTTTAAATTAGTGAGAATGCTCACTACATTTCTCCTAATCTATGCTTTGTGGATTTAGATTATAAGATGCTATAGGTAACAAAATGCAATAGGAGTATATGACAATGACAGTACTGTATTCACGACATAAAAGTAGCAAATAATTTGCATTCATACATCCAGCATTTGAGGAATCATCAAACAAATTAAGAAATTTTTCACAAATGAGTTAAATCAGATCAAAAGTAAAAAGCTTCAAGACAAAAGTCAGTAAATTCATACAGATCACTCTTGGCATCTGCTTTCAATTCACTGGTGATATAAAGGTGACAAATAGTTTTCATTTATTTGCAGGAAAGAAAGCATAGGACAATTATGAATTCCTATTTTCTATCTGAATTCCTTGTAGAACTGCCAGCGCTCTTAAGAATGTCATTCTCACCAATCACCTGAGACTGAAGGTACTGATACCTCATCTACTGATGGACATCAACTTACTCGTAAGTCTTCACCAGCTGATACAGGCACAGGAGGCTCCCAAGCCAACTCCCACTGTTTTGAGACTGCAAGTAGTAGCCTATCTTGTCTACCACAGCTGTCCAGTGGCCAGGAAAGTCATGTTTAATGATAGCACGGAGGCACATTGTCAACTGGGCTCTATGGAGGAGGGAATAAGAAATATAAGTAAATAAGATCACAACATAGTGTTTAATTTTAAAGAACAGATCCCAAATCTTCGTTTACTGGCCACAATATGCATATTACATCATAAGCATTATATGCATTTTAACAGCACTGAAAGTGTTTTGGGAAGTGGCAGAGGAAAAGCAAGGGAAAAAAAAATCCCAAGGGATTTAACTTCAAGGAAGAAACTAATTTTAGGATGTTTTGGCTACTTTTCTCCCTTCTCCACACTCATCAGGCAATATTCGAAAACAATTAATTGCTCATGAGACCAACTAGCTTTGTACTTTGAAAACGAGTGTTTACACTTTGACACACTTAAGAGGCTGAAATTAACCACAAAACCACAAATTTGTACATTTTTATTAAACAGTATTGGCCTGTGTTATGACCCAACCCGGAGGTTCCTCATGAAATTACAGTCTTCCTGGGATCTACTAGAAACAGCACTTTTGCCACTTCCAAAGCATATGGCAGAGGCCAAATACATAAAAATATCTTACCATTCCTCTCCCTCCATGCACTTTTAGTTGCCACTCACAATGGTGATGAAGATGCAATTGCTAATTGACTAAAGTGAGGTGTGATTCAAAAAGCTCAGCAGCACTGAACTAGAAGCTGTAAATAAATACTCTGGGCTCTGCTAAGGAATGAAAAAAAAGCCTGCAGAAAATATTGGTTCTTCTATATTTAATTCTCCTTTGGTATCCTCTTGCAGTTCATTACATAAGGAGCTACTATTAGAAAGCAGTTCAATAAGGGGTCCTCCACCTACTGATCTTTTTAGCTTTGTACCAACTTATTTTCCCCCTCAAGTCTTTGGAATTTGTGCTTGTTGCCAGTTTGGTTCCTCCCCTACTTATTCTCACAAGCACACAATGAAAAATAACAGGATTAGAACTTCAGACCAGTTCCAGTAAAGTTTCTTTGACTTTCTGAACCTCTGACAAATCTACAAATTAAGCCAGTATTTAGAAACCCTGTACTTCATTACAGGTGATTGTCCCAGTGTTTTCAACAATCAGGTGTAGATTGCCCCTGCAACATCAGGGTATTCTGAATACCAGGTTATGAAATGATGGCTGAACTACTTTGCAAAAAACCTCTTCAAACTTCCATTATTTTGCGTTCTTTTGTATGAACCTAGCCTTGGTATTTATGACACAATAGCAGGAGAAACTACATACCTTTATTACCTTATCACAAAACAACACAAGCTTCTGTATCTCGTAGCATAACCTTGGCAAGGAGCACCTATCTCTTTCAGTGGAGATACTAACCATCTGCGTCAGAGTGTGTTGGAAAAGATTAACTGGAAATGATGATTTAGATCATTTTCTTGTCTCAGTACAGGATCATTTATGCCCTAAGCATTCCTGGCAGGTGAATTTATTCATAAAGACCTCTAGTGACAGTAATGCTAATAGCAGTCTAATGCATCCTAGCTCTTCGTTATTTTTTAAAAGTGCTTTCTCTAATCCCAATTTCAATCTGTAGTGAATCACCCCTTCTGGATATGACCACTGACAAAAAAAAGGACATCTGTGGGCAACTACCTGGTGGGGAGCAGTAGGAGAGAAGAGGAAGATTTTCTTCTGTTTTTTGAAGACTAACATCCCTACAGTATAGCCTAATCCCATCCTGTCAGCCTCACTTTAGACTGGTAAACAAGTACCAGTTGTAGTATGTCTATGAATCTTAACTATTCTTCCATCAAAAAGAGAACAACATTTCTTTGTTCTTTGAATATCTTAAACCCAAGAATATTAATTCATATTTAAATACTGAGACTACATACAAAAATAGCAAAAGTAATTGAGAAAAGGGCTACTAGAAAAAAACCCCCAGATTTTAGGCAGTATTTCTCTCAATGGTTAATTCTATATCGCAAATAGCCCTTTCTGCCCTCATCAGCCAAATACGCAGGCTGTCACTATAGCAAATGTTACATGACACTTCAAACACCACCATAAGAGGACAAATCATATCACAAGGCTCTTAGCCAGGTTACTACATTTCTGAAAAACAAGCACACATAAATACGTTAAAATTTATTATTACATTTTCAAAACAAGTGTTTGACTCATCTCCCAAGAAACTGAGATTCTCATATCAACTACATCTGGACTGGTAAGTCTGAAAACCTGAGCTACAGAAATACCTCCACACAATGTAAGGTACCTCACTAAGTCAGGAGAGCGAATTATTCCTTCTACAATGTTATCACGAATCTGCTGACGATCATTTTCATGAATGTTGAATGGGAATACTGCTTCTCCAGGAGGTGGTTCACGGTCCGGCCAGTACTGTGTCACCATGTTCTTCAGGTAAATGGCAGCTAAGTATAAACATTGGGGAAATAAAAGTTTAATTGTAACACATCTCCACATTCCTCTGTGCTCAACTTTACTACAAGTTGAAAGTAGAACAGAGTTGAAAAGACAATTGAAGACCACTGCATCAGTTGTTAACAAATCTAGGTACAGTCAAAGCAGAAAACCATATTCTTTACAATTCCACACAAGATCAGGCTCAAGTGCCTGGTCCTAAGCAGAAAAGGACAGTATTCGGTCAGCTTCTGTCCGGATACATTTTCTATTACAGCAATCTTCTATATGGACATAATATTCAATCATTCTAAATAAGCAAACAAAAATCTACTTATCTTCATTTTTAGCCATCCCTAACTCAAGCTCAGTAAGTGAAGTTTAGAAAGCTCAGGTAAACAAACCATTGTGCATGCAGAAGGGACACCCGCCTGGGGAAATGCTCAGTATGAAATTGGCATGTGGCCTACCTTCTATTCAGACCGAAATGTTTGTTGTGAATTCCCTAAGCTTTATCTCACTACTAGGATTTCCCATAATCCAGTAGAATTGTTCCCTTCTGTCTCACATGAACAACCATGAAAAATAAAGTTAATCTTCAACTGAAAATAAAGCAGCATTTATGCTTCAGTACTAAAATGCCTGTAGGCATTCTTTATGAAAACGTAGTAAATATGGTGTAAGATATTAAAGAAACGTTTTTAATAAACTCTTATACCTGCAATAGTTGGGCTGATTACTAGCTAGGGTTTTAAAGTCTAAATAAGATATCCTTGGGTACAATCATTTTTCTCAGTGATGACAAATTACTAAGTATGAAAACATGTAGTTCATAAAATATTTTATAGGAACAAGAGGAAAACCAGTTCTTTGTTGATGATATGCCAGAGGTTTCACATGAGAAACTGGTCCAGAAAGACCAGCCCAAGACTTTAATATCCTTTAACCATAGATCTTGTTGCTATACAAATTCTTGGCTTTTAAAAAATTCCCAGGGAAATCTGTTAGCTTACAAATGTAATTTAAACATGTTTTCCTATTTTATACCCCTACTCTGTAAGAAATAAAAAATAAACTAAAGATTTAGAAATTATGTTCTACATACTTGGTGGGTTTTCCTGAATGATACTGAAATGAGAGCTTAATTTACATGAATTACTTTATGGAGTCTAGATTAAGCATCAAATTTTACTAGAGAATGGTTTAACAATGCCATTCAAAGTTGGATTATCTTTGAAAAAATAAATGCCATCATGACAAACAGCATATGTCAGCATGCCCCAGTGCACTGAGGGGATTAATAGGATCTGTTAAAAAAAAATCCTAGCTGTGCTTCTATGGGAAATGCTGCTCCATAGGATAAAAACAGAGCTGTGAGCAAAACAGTGTTCATCGATTTCTTGAAAAAGCTGAATATTTTCTGTATCTGTCAAAAATATTGTATAGGATTAGTTAAAATAGATTATGAGAATTTACAATCTGATCTTACTCAGATGTATACCCTGAAGTTAACTGCATCAGCATACCTGGACTTACACACACTGCTGGGCAACCCTTCTAGACATGCTCAGGCTATAAATTTTGTAACTCAGCAGTGAAGTGACCTTTCTTCAAATCTACTTTTGTGAACAGACACCATAGGTACTGACTAAGCATACATGGCTACCCCTGACCTAGGGAACTATGGGATGGGGGGTTTTTTATAATTAGAGGCTTTCCTTATTCCAGGAAAATGGATACATGTATAAAAACAAGATCCACTTTTTTTTTCTTTTTAAATTCCTACTTGTCTTGGCATCACTACTTCTATACCACCAGGAAAACAAAGACCTAAGGCTCCCTTGGGTACTTAGCTTTGAGCAGAAATCATTTTCCTATCAGTATCGCAGCAGTCCAGCAGGGATCACTACAAACACAGGGATGCCAAAGCAGGGCTCTACCATATGCCCCTGGTTATAACTGACCCTCATGTTAGATCCTTTTCAATTCCACATTTAGGACAAATGTGAATGTACTTGCAAGTATGTTGTTGAAATAACATACAGGCTGACTGTCTACTGAAAGAAAAGGAAACAAGGAATTCATCTCACCTGCCTGACGCACTGGAAATTCGACTTGATCTGATACTATGATTTGCAGCAGACTTGGAGCAAAATTGATGATCTTGTAGGACTGAAACATACAAAACAGTTAGCAAATCACTATGTTTGAAGACTACTGTATTGCCAAAAGCTAAATAACAAATACATTTTGCAGGGTCTTTTGACTCTCCTCATGAAGTACGAAAGGTTTTAGCACTTGGATTTACCCAGATCAGCAGCAATCCAAATAACTACTTGTGAAAGCTGAGCATATAACAGCCCATGGGTGGAATACGTAATACGACAAGGCTCTCCATTAAAGATTAGTGGTAATTAATATTTAAATAGTGGTGCTGAATATTTAAATAAGTCTGAACATGCATAATGAGAAGCACTACAGATCTCTCTGAATTATTTAACTTAGCCTCATAAATGAAATGGATATTGACATGCTTCATCAATGCATACCGTTTATTTGCAAAACAGATTGTGGTATAATAGAGATACTGAATTTTGAAGAGATTACGAAAACCATTTAAAATTATATTCAACTGTAAACAGCATCTGCATTAGCCAGATATTACACATCCACTAATGAACTAGAACTATAATGCATCTTAACAGAAAAACAAGAACTGGGAAAACACAGTGGAATAATCATTTTTAATTAAAACCAAGTGCACACAGATAACATTTCAAACCCCACAGCCTTCCTGGGAACTTTTCAAATGCTCCATCAGCCATGCAGCTGAGGAATGTCAAAGAGAAAATAATGCTCACTGAACTTCTGAGCAAGGCATGCCAGATTGAAAAGATGTGAAAATCTGATAGCATTATTCTGCTGTCATTCAACAGGGATCCTCCAACTTGAAGAATCATTGACTCAGCATGGTGCAGTAACTACTAAGCCTTGGCAACATCAGTAATTACTAGTAGGTCAGATCTTTCATCACTTAGATCCATGTGCTTTATGTCCAAAGAGAGATGTTTCTTTGAGCTAGATAGCACAAGCTCACTTTATTTCACCTTTTAGAGTATTTCTTTCCAACTGCTTTGCCTGTGGTTGTTTCCAGAGCTGTGCTTTAAGTACAAATATATTACATCCTCCTGTAAACTTGCTTTATTCAAAAGCGTGAAATAAAGAGGAGTATTCTGCTCTTCATGTACCTAGTTCCTTGAGCTAGCATTTTCATAATGAGGTAAAATTACATTGCTTTCATGATGATTAAGTGCAACAGCTACATCACAACACTATCATTCAACAATTTTACCAAACCAGTTAATTTTCTGGCCCTCATTTTACTCATTATAATGATAGTGTAATGCTAACCTACTCTGTGCTCAGAGACGCATTTGGTGTTCATAGAGTAATCTGAGATCTCACATAAAAGCAGTAATGGCAAATCAAAAGCATACTCTCCTATAATTCCCTTCTCTATAAACTTTCATTATTCATAAGAAATGCTCCAAACAAAGTAAAAGCTGTAACAGACAGCACAGGAATGCCATTTATCTACAAACATGCAGAAATACCAGCTGTCAACGTCACTTGGTTGAAGCGTACTCAATTCCAAAGATCACCTTTTAATCGAGAGTGTCCTGGAGTGCAAAGTTTGTCCTTCAGTCACTACTGGACAGAATATCTACAATGCTGATGGGTTCTGATGGGGGTTGCAGTAGGCTGCAGCATCCTCCAGCACTCAACACCCAACTCCAGGGAGATACAGCCGCAAGGAATCCCAGCAGCACAGAAAACCAAAACCATGCATGAGCTCAAATCATCCTCTTTATTCTGAACAGTGTCAATATTTTGTTCTCAGACCAAATCTACCCACAGCTTTTACTACTATAAACACATTAAGAATGCAACATTCTGGGAGGCTGTTTTGCTCTTGGTGCTTTCCTGCAGTAGGTCCTACCAGTATGACACTTAGAGTGGACACAGTGATAATGGTAAAAATTGTTTCCCTTTCTCTGTGCAAACAGCTTTTACTAAATCCACATTAAAGTCAGTACTACTCCGGGAAGCTTTACTGGTACCACTTGTGTTGGCGTACAACTGCTATCCCTGAAGTTTTGCCAGGATATATACAAATACGGTTATTTGGCCCGTGCAACAAATCCTTTCAGCAAGCGCCTGGAGTGACAAAAGACATGTTATGCAGAAGGTACGCGCAGTTTCTCAGAGGGGGCCCCACCTCTACCAGCACACTGCTATGAGGTTCCTTTACACTGTACATGCCAACATCCCTAAAGGGCTGACAGGAACAGAGTATCAAGCTCCCATTAAATCCTCTTACTCCATACTATTGTCATTACCATAATTCACATTTATACACAGCTTCATTTTCTAACTGTTGTCAGAAACACAAACACTGTAGAGATAACTGAGACTCTGTGTCCCCGATTTGGTTGTATTTGTGAAGCTCAAACACCATCCTGCTCACTTGCACAACAGCAAACCCGCTCAGGAAAACTACATGCTGCTTGCAATTTTTAGAACAGAGGACATTTTAAAAGCTGTATGCAGCAACATTTTTTGTATACCAGCACATTCTCGGTTTAGTTGTCTCACAATGCTAACTGTGATCTTGGGATGTATCCTTTCCCTGCCTTGTGCAGGAAACCATGTAACAGGTTCCTGGGAACAAGCAAGTATAAGCTGTATTTATCATATAAGCAGGTGCAGAGCAATTGTCAGGTGCGCACTGTGTAAGTGGGAAGAGACGAGGAAGAGATCTTGGTGCTGGATGAGTTCAGCAAGACAATTATTTACATCACTATTAGTTATTCACATTACTGCACCTGAACTTTTACAAAAGGAGAGCAGGAATACTGCCAGTCCCACTGAAGGAACGGAAAGCTATCTGCTGACTTTTGAAGAGCCATGCCCATGAGCAGCAGGGAGGCACCAGATGGCTGAAAAAGACCTTCAGCACAACTCCCAGAATACAGCACACTGCTTTGTGCAGGTTGTGGACAATTACATTCGCTTCTGATCGACACTGTTGTGGAAGGTGCTGACCCACAGTTGCATATGTTTATTTTGAAAGAAAAAGTAAAAGTTTTTAACTATACTCTTTCACTGAGTATTTACAAAGAGTGATCATTTTAAAGCTGTGTAAGATACATACTGAATCACATGTCAGAGCATTTATGCTAAAAAAAGCCACAAACTTACTCATTTAATTTCCACTGGGATTAAGAGGATGGGATGTAGTAACATGCAAAGCTAGCAGCTAAACTAGGAGAGGCACACAGCACTGGTTAAGATGCAGTTTGGTAAATTCACAGCAATGGAGAAGAGATGTGTACGTTCCCACACATCTTGTGACATCTCTGTCTGCTGTCTCAGGATCTGTGCATTGCAGCTGTACAGCTTTTTGCACTCTGTCCACACACCTTTGGCCTAACATACACTTTCCTGCCTCAGCACCACAGCTCCAGTCTTTGAAACATTACACAGCACATCATGTTTTGCCTATTTCCTCTTCTATTTGATTAGGTATAGAACAGATGACACTCAAGAAAGCCTCACACAGGCCACGGAAAAACAGCAGGATGAACACCATCACATGAAAAGAGCTAGAAGGCAACAAGAGAAAAGCAAGAAAAATATATAAAAATTTCCCCAGAAGGATCTTACTGAAGAAAATACTCTTCACACCTAACATTCAGATTTGGATCCCAGGTTATGATGTACTATATACTACTAAACTCACTTCAGGAAGTATTATTTCCATCTTGCTTGCCATCACATTTAAATCCCACAGCAAGGAACTGCTTCATAATCTTATTTGTTGGTAACTTTCCCACTGCACTGATGACAACCACAGTAGCTGAATGCAGAACAGCACTGGATGGTGCTTTTTCTCCTGCAGAACAATGGGACAACTGTGGACAATGCATATGGAAAACTGGAGCCTTCCCTTAGGTTCTGCAAGTGAAGCCCAGACCATCCTTCTACACCAGCAGTAAACACCTCTTTTCTCTGTACCTCCTAATCCAAGCATGGCATGTAAAAATTGCTGAAAAATCAAGGCATTACATTTTTGCTTGCAAAGACAGACAAAAGAAACTTGTGTCTTGAATACATATGCAATTAACTGTTTACTAAGATTATTTTAAGGTTTACACACATTTGATCTGAATGCTCAACTACCTGCTTTAGTAAGTTTTATTTTCTGTTTGCTGTGCACTGGACATGTGTTACTTAGAAATTCCATCAGTATTTCACACTCGGGAATATTTTTGCAGTTGTTAAGAGTATTTTCTCTCTTGTTTTTCACACTGTCACTCACAGACAGTTGTTAAAACAAACTACAACTTCAAACGACACTTTCTTCTTTCCCTGCCTACACAAAGGCATTTTGTGGAGGGAAAAACAAAATGGGGAGGAGAAAACACATAGTGTTTTCACACACAATGAAAATAAGCATATGAAAGAACCTACCTGAGCTTCTTCCCTTTGTGGGTTCTGCCAAATTCACCCAGTCTCAAACAAAGTCCACTTTTCACAGAACTTCTAATCATGCAACTCAACTTCCTCATCAAACTGGTCTTCAGTACAAATATCCAAACACCAGAGATTTCTTCCTCTAGGTAATGAATAAGGGGCTCACTGGCACTTTCAGAGTGGTCTTAAGATCTCCACCCGCTATGGCAACCAGCTCAACAAAGATGTGGTCGATACGGAAGCCCCTATCTTCATTCTGGACTCTTCTGCTTTTAGGCTACCTCCTCATACTTCTTTCTCTTCTTCCAGAACTGCTACTCTGCTCCTGTCAAAGCCAAATTCTGCAACTTGTTCTCAATATTCACACAAACAGCTGGAATCATTACCTTATTTCTTGCTTTGTTACAAGCCAAAGAAATGTACTATAGCAGGCTGAGCCACTGAAGATCAATGCACTAAAATTGTGAGGGGAGCACAAGAAAGAGAGGAATATTGAAAGATGTGTACATTTAGAAAATCAACAGGCTACAAGGGAAACGACAGCAGTTACATGATAGATTACTGACCTGGCAGGAAATTACTGCTCTAGTTTATCAAGAATCATCTTTCAGGCAAACCACACATCCACCTGTGTTCAGGTCACAAAGGAGTAAAGTTTGTTGATGACTCATAAGTAGAATCCATCATCCAAGGAGAAAGATCAGAAAAATCCTACAAAGAACTGCACCAACAAAAACGGAGTGGGGTAAGGAGACAAAGAACACGGCCATGCACTCAAAGATAACAGGAACTTCTCCTAAAAGCTTAAGGCTTGTGATGAATAACCATACAATAAAAGGAGACCTCGGTATATTAAATTATGAGAAATATGTAGATGCTAGACACAAAAAGATAACCATAGTTTTAGAAGGTATCAAATGAGATATTAGCGGCATTGAACATGAAACTTTCTGGAATGCTGCAAACAGATGACCAGATTGCACAAGAAAGATTAATTCAAATGGAAACAAACACAAAGAACAGCTGTGCCCTCCTATTATTAGATTTCATAAATTCAGTTTTAGTATAAGGCAAAGGAAAAACAGCCTGTTGAGACAAGGAAAACAGGCCAGTAGGGATCAGCCTTTGACAAATATGTCAGACAGAGTACCAAGAAATCTATACTAGTTAAGAAGTAAGATTGGCACAAATGGATATAAATGGACCATAAATTAATTTTGTCTGGAAACCAGAGCTTGCTTCTAGCTGCAGGAGGAAGAAAATTCACAAGCATCTTTCCAATAGATATAATAATGGAAGAAAAAATGAATCTTGACTCCATCTCTGAATGCAGTTAGATAATAATCCAGAAGGCAGACAACAGCTTGATTGATTTAGCTCTATCTATACACACGTGCGGAAGAGAAAGAAACATACAGAAGAGGCATTTTCAACATGCTGTGATTTTTTTACAGGTAGGGAAGCTTTCCTTCATTTTAACACCATTCCCCACACTCTATGCTGTAAGCAAATTAGAGAGTCAGGATCATTACAGTATTGTTCTAAAGGACTCTGTTTTGATACAGGCAATGAGGCACCTACAGAGAGGTGCTATATTGGTGGACTAGTTGGATTTACAATCTCTGGAAAGCTCCTGTCACTACCTGGATTCAAACTTGAAAGCAAATGTACATTGCAGACAGGCAAACACAAGAGAAGTTTTACCTCAATACCTATTAGCATGTGTGTATCAGGAGTAGCATCAGTTTAACTATGGCACAGAATAAAGATGACCCCTGTTTTGTTTGGCCAAATGTTAATATTACCATTTCAACTACTTATTGTTGGAGGGTTTTCTGGTTCGTTGGTGGATTGGTTCCTTTGCTAGAACAAGGTAAATGCCAGAAAAGCATCTGGATTCCAGTACTTGCAGGAACAGAGTTATATGTCAACACTATCATTAGATACATGAGAGTCCGACATGTCGCTTTGAAGTCTTGCTTCAAAAGCACTGAAAGGC